>REGM01000290.1:137738-150734 GCA_004194415.1 Aurelia aurita
AAAAAAAAAAAAAATTCAGTAATAACCAGTGTCCTATCGCGTATGATTCAATGGATAGGTAGGAAACAGTGGGAAAACAGTAGACATAATTTTCGCTGGACAATTTTTGGCAGCAGAAACTATATCAGCACGAAACGTATCGATACCAGGTGAGTACAAAAAATGTATAGACGTTTGAAAGCCTGTAGCTCTCAAACCATTCATCAGATTCCTATCAACTGATAATACCATTGTAGCTAACATACCAACTTAGACAAGAAACTATAGTTTGAAAATCAGTCGTATCGTTCTCAAATAGACAAATTCAGCTAACGTTGCTTAAACCCACTTCAGATCACGTGATTGTCCTCTTGAGGCAATTTTATTTTAAAAAAACTTCGTACAACGAAAAGCGTGATGCGGGCAACTGTATCAACAGATAAAGTGCTGATCTCCCAACAGATAAAGTGTAAGGCCACTTGACCTGAAGTGGGTATAAACAACATTAGCTGAATTTTTCTATTACAAGCGATTATATAAACATGGTTCATCTCAAAATCCTCCAAAATAGACCCAAAATCCTTCATCAAATTTGCTAGCAATCCAGTCATGATAATAGAAATAAACAAAAACAGGCTGAATGACAGTCCCAGCCTTTCCAAATTCCATACACTTTTTTGACTCACCCAGTATACGTATTTACTGGCTGTGTAAAAAGACCCTCCTAGTTTAAAAGGTTATACATTCACAGTAATTCAGCAAATCAATTTGGTACAGGCTCCATTCAACGGCCACGGCTTCAAATACAGTCTCCAAACACACAACTTCAAATAAATACTTCAAAGGGCTTTTTTCTAAATCGGAAGTCGGAACTTTTGTACTGAAGTTATTGAAGGTCAGAAAATCTTGATCACGTGATGCATCTTTTCTGCTGGGCAGCAATGGCCAGAGCACGTGCGAGGCATACAAGTAAACTGAAGTGAAAATTCTTATTGACGCAAAATATCACAATTGAATGATAAAAAGTACCATTTAAAACGTTTCAAGAGTTTATATAGAGTTTAAGAGTTATCCACTATTTTGTAGGATTGGTTGATAGCGTCGTTTTGTTGGCACAAAGTCAAAAAGTATACAAAGTTGACTATGGTTCCACAAAGAAATCTAGTCAACAACTTTTTGTCAATGAACATGCCTTCATGTAACTACGCTGCACAGTTTCTTTCTGCAACAATTTTGAAATCAAATAATATGCGGTTATCAACTATTACGAGGTCAATGCTGGAAAATGTTTGGACCACAGTTTGACGCACGGACCGAATGCAGTGAGAAACAAGAAACTGAGGTCCAAATATTTTCCATATGGATCGAGTAATCGTTTGTTAAAGGCTTTATTATATGGCAGAAATTTTCAAAAGCAATGTGTTGCATTACCGTAAAAGCTATATTTAGCCCCGCTCTCTATTAAGCCCCCCTCTCTAATAAGCTCCTCCCTTCTGAGTCAAAATTATAAATAAGCTCCCTCTCTATTAGAGGATACCGAAGATTTTCCGTTTACTAGATAAAACAAGTTTGGGATTAAAACTGCGTTGAATTTGTGTATTTGACTCGTAAAAGTGTATGTTGACTCCGCACAATATGAGGTGAAAGACCTAAAAGCAATCGTTTACAGACTCGTCGTTTGACTTTGTGAATAAGCCCCACTCTCTAATTAGCCCACCTCTCTTTTAAGCCCCCTCTCTGGAGTCTCCGAAATTAAATATGCCCCCCCCGGGGCTTAATAGAGCTTTTACGGTATTGTACTGTTCTACGCAATTTTGCTCTTTTCATCATTGTATTTGGTCGCTTCGACACGAACTACGTTCGCATTTTCTTCGTTTATTCCTTCCAAATCTTCTTCAAAGCTTACAGCAAATAAGTCTTCGAGGACTTAGCTAAACCTTGGCTTTCCATTTCAGCGGCCTAATCTAAGAAGCCCTCCCTTGTTGTTGGTTTCTGATACTCTCCTTCGCGAGGTTTCTTTATATGTTCCGCAGTTCCGTGATCCGCAGTTCCGTGGTCCGCGATTTGGTGGTCCGTAATTTTGGGGAGGGAAAGAAAGGAAGAAAGGAAGAAAGAAAACTTCCTCCTCTTCCCTTATTTTTTTCAAAAGAAACCTCGCGAAGGAGAGTAGGTTTCTGAGGCAACGCTGGTCCAATACGGCTTCGAAAATACGGCTTTTGCGGACCCATCAAGAACTATTCAAATTGCTCCGTTGCCGGTCCGAGGAGCCGTATTTTTGAACGCCATGTAATAAAGCAATATTTCTACACATTATCCTGGAAAGTTATATCGTCATCAGCTAATACTGAAATTAGTGGCTAACTCGAAAATGAAATAAAATATCAAAAATTTGAACGGTCTTTCTATCAGTCAGCGGTGCTATTCATTTGCATCAATACAAGATACAAAATGGTCATCCCTAGAAACAGTAAACTTGTTTTCGTCGTATTCGTTTCTCCCAGGGCGATGGCACGTGATTTTGCTATTGTTATACGGGAACTTGCCATTGTTGTGCCGTTTAAAACGAGTACGGTTATCTTTACTCATCCAGCAATTACTTTATTTATGCCTGCATCATTACTACAGAGCCATGGTAACACGGTATGCTGAAGCAAATGTAAGTAACCTAGGCCAATTAAAAAAAACGTAGTTGTTGCTTAACGTAATTGCATTACTACTCACACGAAATCAAACTTGCACTACCCCATTAACTTATAATAATGTTGAGAGATATTAAGCTTGGTTCACACTGGAGTAAAAATGCGTTAGAAACGCATTTACATTGGGATGAAAAATATGCCGATATATTATTGCTTCAATTTGAGATGTTATTGGCACAATCGAAGGTGTCTCAACGCATTTGGATCGAATCACAAAGTTTTGATTCCATTTAGAAGCGATAAGTCACTAAAAAGCGTCTTTTAAGTAAGATTAGAAAATACACTATCCAGATTCTAAGGCGTTTTTACTCTAGTGTGAACCAACTTTATCATTCCTCTGCATTCAAACAAAAATTGTGTTTTCTAATTACTTACTGAGCACGTAATCAATTCTTGAAGAGACTAACTTACAGCCAGACTCAGAGAATCGTCCACCACAATGAGGGTAAAAATCCATTTGATTCAAAACTTTTCTACTTACTTTGTTCCACTGTTCTTTTGAAATACCTCGTCGTGCAAGTTCTGTCGCAATGCACATCTTAACTTGATCTATATCTAATGGGAGGAACGGTAAAACGATAGTCCTAAGTCGACTGTTCTGGCCATTAACATTTACGAACCGTTGATCACCAGGGGTGCTACGTAGATGATTCATAATATCCTCATATGAAATATCAAGCCTTCTCTTTCCATATTTGCAACCTTCAAACACATAATTATTTATTTTGCCAGACAATACTGTCGAAGCAACAATTACAATAACTTTCTCATAATGCACCGCGTGCTTTGAAGCCAAAACAGTATCCCCAGCTGTCATAGCATCGCCAAATGTTCTGTCAGAATCTTCTATGATAAGTGCTAAATTTCGTGATCTATTTTCACGAGCCATTCTATCTAGCACATTGTGCAGGCTTGATATATTCTTTGCATTCATCTGTCTCGCTATCGCAAAGCCGTGATTCGATAGGCCATTCTGTATTATTTGTCGCACCAAACTCTTTCCACTTCCAGATGGACCAATCAATGCCAGGGTAACTATCTTGATGCTCTGATTCAAAAGGGTACTTTTAAAATTATTTGAAAATGAATCTATCGCTAAGTGCTGCCCGAAGAGACTCCAGCTGAGTGCTGTGAGGATGTTAGACGAAATTTCATTCGTTAAACTGTGGACATCTCTGTCAACACCAGCCTCCATCAATAAGGTCACAAATCCAATAGACAGGGACAAAATCATAATCAATAGTACGATGACCATTAAATTAATTTTCAAGCTAGATCTTTTGTCAAACGACTCACTGTCACCTTGCGTTGGAGCTGCTACTTCTGATGTCTTGTTGGTTGTAGGCAATTTGAGCTTTCTCACTGGTCTCTGGGTCAGACTGTTTGATCCAACTGAATCTTGATTTCTTCTAAAATAAGATTCACTGCGATGTCTTGTTGTTAAGCCTTCACTCATTTTCGTGCTGCCAAATGCAATGGGGAATAAAGGCAATGATCTGGAAATGCGGGTCGGGTAAGTTGCAGCAGAATGCTCATTAGGGTTCGGTGAAGACGAGAAACATTTGCTGCTCTTGTAGCCGGTCTCACTGGGCTGTATGGTGTGTCGTTCCATTCTTGAAAAACTCGTTGTTTTGGAAACTGATCTTGTATGTTGACTACCGATGTATGCTGCTTTTTTAACACTTTGAGTAATCTTGAAAATTGATAATGAACTGCTACGACTAGATATAATAGGTGCACTCTGGCAAATTGATGGGACTCCCTGTTCAACCACTCTTGCATCTGGGCTGGCCTCATGCTTAACGGTGGTCGAAGAAGTCTTAGAGATACTATCATTATCTGATAAGTCACAAAAATCCAATTCGCTGAAACTAAGGCTCATTAATTTCACATCTTTTTCAACACTTTCATCTTTAAAGGCAGCTAGTTTGGCGTTTGAAGACCTTATTTTTCGAAACATTATTGTATGTGAATACCAAAATACAATTTGGCAAAACTGGCATCACCATGTAATTGGCCTGGAATTCAAAGAAAAAAGATTTAAAACAAATGTTTTTGCAAGTAAAGGACAGAAAACGGTTTCAATTAGGCAATCAAAAGGAGCTACAGTATTTGGCTCTTCATTGCAATTTCTGCCCTCTTGAGCCAAGAAGCTGGTTGTTGGGTGTCCGTTTATCGGTGTTAAGTGTGTGTTTCTCGGTGTTGTGTGTGTGTGCGTTCAGAGTGAAGACGTTCGTAAACCTTGCCCTCATATTTTGTCGTACGTGCTTTACTAAACCGCGGAATGACCCAAAACCAGCTACAATCACCCACAACGATCCAAAACGACCCACAACCAGATCATAACCACCCAAAACAACCCGAAAATGTTAAAATTTAACATCAGATGAGTTATCTAGGGGCATAAAACCCCTCAAACTCAACAGGTGCTTTCAAATATCTCTAAAACTCTTCTTTCGCTTTAGGGACGAATTATGCGAACAATACGCTTGTTTTCTTATGTGTAAAGTATAAATTGTGTGTCTGAGTGGGAAGTGGTGGTCTTGTGGCACAGGTCTGTTCAATTGATTTTTGCCTTTTGTTTGTACCTTAAAGAAGGGATATTTCTTGGGCGATAAATATATACAGTACATCTTTTTATTCTATTAGCTGACTTAAATCAAGGCCGGCCTCAACTGAATAAGAATTTTATAAATATTTATGAAATAGAAAGAGGAGTCCCAAATCTCAGAATACCAAGATTAATATTACAAATTGTTGAAAATTTAGGATGGTTGAAGCGAAGAAGCCATCAGCGCCATATTGGACGAGGAGGCAGTCAAATAGAACAGAATTTAAACAAGCATAGCAGACAACAAAATAGCGTATCGAAAATTTGATAACAAGAAAATCTGTATTGAAGATGATTGCAATACCAACGCCACCCAGGCAGACCTGTCACTTTTAGCCTATTTTGTTACCACAGATGGCGAAGGTGAAGTTGTGTTTTTTAGCGCCAAGGCACTGTGATCACAGAAGTAGAGAATACCTAATCGAGTCCGCGACCCCTTGTCATGACACTCAAATGGTGGGGCTCTACTTAGGATCGAGCCCTGTCCGCCTGACTTTTCTGGCTGCAAAGTCAGAGGATTACACCACTGCACCACTGCCGATCAGTGTGACAGGTTCCAAGTAAATTTTGTTGAATTCAAGCGATTTACGCACGAGGAAATTCTATCCATCAAGACCGCACTTCTACACCAAACAAGAAGCCCAAGCCGAAAGTTAACAACCCAGTCTGATAAAGATTGCATAGTATTGGTTAGATGCCTACACGAGCAAATTATCTCGCAAGATAAGCAATTTATTATTGAACAATTTAGGATGGGCATAGGCCTGATTAAGACCAATGAATAGACAAGCAACTCCTTCTGGAGTAGAGAGGCCCCCTAGGGGTTATGGGGAACAAGGGAACTTGTCATTTTTATTAATGGGAACATGGGAATATCTTGTACTTTTAACGGGGATCAAGGGAACATTAGAAATTCTTTTATGGAGCAGGGAACATTGTTAGAACTTCCTATTAAATATATTTCTTCATCAAAACAGGCAGAACCTAGAAAGTTCTTGAACTGATACATGCTGATAAATGACATCTTGGCACAATTTAAGCCAATGCAAGGATGCACAAATTTTCTNAGCTCTCAGCGATCATTATGCTGTCTACTGTATCAGAAAGTATATGGGCACATTTAAACGACAACAGAAAATTATCACAACAAGGAAAATGAAAAATTTCGATCAAAATAGTTTCTTGTTGACCTCAGTCAAGTTGACTGGGATCTGATAGTTGAGTCTAGTACTGACGTAAACGAGGCTGTAGAAAAATGGTCGGCTTTGTTATCTTTGATTATTGAAAAACATGCCCCAATGCGAACAATCAAAGTTTCAGATAAGCTGACCCCTTGGTTGACTACTGATTTCAGAAAACTTGCTCATTCCAGAGACAAGCTCAAGACTTCTGCCGTTAAAAGCAAATCTTCCATTCTTATGAATTCTTATAAGCACGTACGGAATAGAGTGAATAATCCAGGGAAAAAGCTCAAGCGAGATTACTTTACCAACAAAATTGCTCTTTATAAGGGGAATTTGAAAGAGACATGGAAAACGATCAACGTTTTGTTGAATAAAAGATCAAAGACAACCAATGTTAGCGGTTTCGATGTTGAAGGTCACAATGTGACGGACAACAACGAGATCGCACAATCGATGAATGAATTCTTTTGTAGTATAGGTAAAAAGCTTAGTGACGACATACCACAGCAGCCCATCCCCTTACTGTCGAACGAATATAACGTCAATGAAGAAGGTACGAGTTTCCAGTTTGAGACCGTCTATTCTGTTTCTGTTGAAAAGGCTCTCAAGAAAATGAAGACTTCGTTTGGCTTTGGATATGGTATTGCAAGCCACTCCATCAAAATTGCATTTCCAATTATGTCACATTCTCTGTGTAAGATTTATAATCTGTCAATTGAATCTGGAATATTTCCTGATAGTTGGAAAATAGCCCGTGTTGCTCCCATCTTTAAAAGTGGATCAACTGAGGCTAGATCGAATTACAGACCAATCTCCGTCCTACCCGTGGTTTCAAGGTTGTTTGAAAAGCTCATTTATGATCAACTGTACGAGTATCTTGATTCTAACAGGCACTTATTTGTTGATCAGTATGGTTTCCGCAATTTGCATTCTGTTGTCTCATGTTTACTGAACTGTACCAATGATTGGTACGTAAATATTGACAGAGGGAAATATAGCGCCATGATTTTCATCGATCTAAAGAAAGCCTTTGATACAGTCGACCATCAAATTCTTCTGAATAAGATGCGTAATTTCGAAATCGACGGTCTTGAACACCAGTGGTTTAGCTTTAGCTCATACTTAGATAATCGCAGGCAGTTCTGCAAGGTCAACGGCGTCAGCTCTGATCCTGCTGAAATCAAAATAGGGGTACTTCAAGGTTCTTGCCTTGGACCGCTTCTATTTTTGATTTACATTAATGACCTACCTTTTGCATTAAAAAGGGCAAAAGCAACAATGTATGCGGATGATACAGCAATTTCGTTCTCCTCAGATAATATGGAAGAGATTGATGCTGTTGTCAATGCAGAACTTGCCCGCCTTGAGAAATGGCTACAGGGTAACAAGCTTTCCTTGAAAATTGTCAAGACACAGGCCATGATCATAGGATCGTCGCAAAAGTTAAGAAAAATTGATACACCAACGGTACCGATTCCACATTTTCAAGTAAATGGAAATGATATCGATCTTGTGAAGGAAACTAAATATCTTGGTCTCATGATTGATGATAATCTAAAATGGGAGAGCACTGTTAAGTGTACACAGAAGAAGATCTCTAGAGCTATAGGACTATTGAAGTATGCTAAACACTATGTGCAAGAGGATACATTAAGGAATATGTATCTTAGTATTGTTCAACCTCATTTCAGTTATTGTTGCTCTGTTTGGGGATGTTGCGGGGCAACTAAATTGAAAACCTTGCAGAAATTACAGAACAGAGCTGCTAGAATTGTTACAAGTAGCCCTTTTGACACTCCAGCTGCTCCTCTATTGCAGCGGCTTGGCTGGCCGTCAATTGATAAACTGATCAATCGAGAAACATGTACAATGGTATATAAATCTTTAAATGACCTTGCACCTGAAAACCTAGGTAACATTTTCTCCAGATTGTCTGATGTTCATACCAGGGTTTTACGCAATACCAAATGCAATCTTGCTGTACCAAAAATGAGAACATCTTATGGCCAAAAATCATTTGCGTTTCTTGGAGCCAATGCATGGAATAAACTCAACTCGGAAATGAAATTAGCCCCTTCGATTCAGTCATTCAAAACGAAACTCAAGGCTTTGAATTGAGAATATTCAAGGAAAGCTGATCTGTATCGAAAGTATTATCTTTATTTTCTTTTTCACATTTAGTAGCTATTTTATATGAAATTTGTGTAAATAGGTTTGTATCTTTAGGTTTATTAGCTATTTTTGTTTTGTTGCTGGGACAATTGGAAAGCAGTTGCTTAATTACTTAACTGAATTGTATCCCAGGGTAAATATGTTTAAAANACCTGAAAACCTAGGTAATATTTTCGACAGATTGTCTGATGTTCACGCCAGGGCTTTACGGAATACCAAATGCAATCTTGCTGTACCAAAAATCAGAACAGCTTATGGCCAAAAATCGTTTTCGTTTCGTGGAGCCAACGCATGGAATAAACTCGATTCGGAAATGAAATTAGCCCCTTCGATTCAGTCATTCAAAACGAAACTAAAAACGTTGAATTGAGAATATTCAAGGAAAGCTGATCTGCATCTTTATCTTTATTTTTCCTTGACACGTTTAGTTTTATAGGAAATCATTGTACATAGGTTTATATCTTTAAATGTTTAGGTTTATTAGCTATTTTTTTTCTTCTTTTGCTGGGACAATTGGAAAGCAGTTGTTTAATTATTTAACTGAATTGTATCCCAGGGTAAATATGTTTAAAATGAAAAATAAAATAAAATAAATAAAAGAGGCCCCCAGGGGACTTGGGGAACAAGGGAACTTGTCATTTTTATTAATGGGAACATGGGAACATCTTGTACTTTTAACAGGGATCAAGGGAACATTAGAAATTCTTTTATGGAGCAGGGAACATTGTTAGAACTTCCTGTTAAAAACATTTCTTCATCAAAACAGGCAGAACCTAGAAAGTTCTTGAACTGATAAATGCTGATAAATGCTGATAAATGACATCTTGGCACAATTTAAGCCAATGCAAGGATGCACAAATTTTCTGCTCGCCTCGCTCGCACTTCTATATGCACATTTTGGGTTAGACAACATTCCGCGATGTCTTCTATAATCTTTTTGCAATTTTTCTGCAATTTCCTATGAATTCAGCACTAACAAAATTTATGAACCAGACTTATTTCTCCAGGAGCGTCGAGAGGGGGGGTAGGGGGGTAAAAGGTCCGGGGTCCGGGCCCCGAAGGGGCCCGTAAAAGTCTCAATCATAAAAATTCATTATTGTTATAGAATCTCTTTATAGCGCATTTTTATGACAATCTATCTGCCTTAAAAGTGTTGTGACAACGCCCTCTTTTGAAAGTTGTCACCTCCTAAAAATGAGGGTCAAATACCCGGAATCAAATTAAAAAAATTTAACTTTGAAATGTTTGCACTGCTCTCAGAATATTTTGTACCTTGCCCGTGACAGCTGCATCTGCAGAGCGTTCCTTCAGCAAGCTCAAGCTCATCAAAAACTTTATGCTAAGTACAATGAATCAGGACAGGCTTACAGATCTGGCAGTGTTGAGCATCGAGAGTGAAGTTGCAAGAACCGTTGACTTTAAGGACATTATACATGACTTTGCAAACATGAAAGCCCTTAAATCATTATTGTTTTGAGTGTTACAAACCGTTGTATTGATATTTTTATCTGACTAAGACAATACGACATAAGCCTACGGGAAGATAAAATNGGTCAAATACTCGGAATCAAGTAACAAAATTTAACTTTGAAATGTTTGCACTGCTCTCAGAATATGTTTGTACGTTGCCCTTGACAGCTGCATCTGCAGAGCGTTCCTTCAGCAAGCTCAAGCTCATCAAAAACTTTATGCTAAGTACAATGACTCAGGACAGGCTTACAGATCTCGCAGTGTTGAGCATCGAGAGTGAAGTTGCAAGAACCGTTGACTTTAAGGACATTATACATGACTTTGCAAACATGAAAGCCCTTAAATCATTATTGTTTTGAGTGTTACAAACCGTTGTATTGATATTTTTATCTGACTAAGACAATACGACATAAGCCTACGGGAAGATAAAATCTGGGGGGGACTGCCCAATAAAAAATCCATTCTTTACGAAAATTTTGCCCGTCTTAAGGCGGATTTTCGCCAGAATATGGCCGATGTTTATAAATTTTTCAAACTTTGGGGGGCTGTCGCTACCCAGACTCTTGCCTCCCGCGCCTTTGCAAAACGATCTCCTTTATTCGTCAATTCCATTTTTGCATAACCTTGACATGGAAATGTTTAAGCAATTTTTTTAAACTTTTATTCCTAAAAAGGGCGTTTCCCTCCTTTTCCGAGAGTCTTAAGGGCGTGGTGACGGAAAACTTTCTTGGGTCCCATTCCATAAATCAATCCAGGGCCCGAGCCGGCTCTCGACGGCACTGTATGTCTCCCATAAATTTTATCGCCAAGTGTAGCTAACTTTAGGGTTTACCTGTAGCAGATCCTTCAATAATAATTGCATTCAACAACAGCTATTTTACCCCCAATTTTAGGTCAAGCAATCAAGGTCCTCTGAAAATTTGTAGATATTAAGTTAGATATTTGTATGAAAGTGATCCATGCCTCACTTAATCATGAAAACGAGGCTGGTGGCCCCCAATTTGTCCCTGACTGATTTTAAACCATCGATACCCTTGTAGCTTGCTTAAGTAGAGCTTGATCCGTGTTTTAATGTCATTTGTCACATATAACTCTAATTTTGTCCTTTAGTTGTTTTATCATGTTTTGTTTTGTTTTAGCAAAAACGAGACTTTAAACGTGAAAACGAGGCTCAACACAACCCCTCAAATCCCCGCATACCCTCGATTTTCGAAATCAGCACCCTAAAATTAACCTCAAACACTTGATCTCATAAATTTCCCCGTCGGAGGACCATTCCCCCTTTCTCCACACCCATGGTCTTTTAGCCAGAAATATATTTATGTACTGTCATGTGAAAATATGATAATCAGGGAACATAAGCACAATTTTCTAGGGAACTAGGGATCAAAGGCCTACTTTTGAGGAACTGGAGAACAATCGAAGATTTCTGTTTAGGGAACATTAAAAAAACATTATTGGGAACAAGGGGGATTTTTTGAAAATGTTTGGGGAACTGGGGAAAACAGACCCCCCTGGGGGGCCTCAANTTGTTTTGTTTTAGCAAAAACGAGACTTTAAACGTGAAAACGAGGCTCAACACAACCCCTCAAATCCCCGCATACCCTCGATTTTCGAAATCAGCACCCTAAAATTAACCTCAAACACTTGATCTCATAAATTTCCCCGTCGGAGGACCATTCCCCCTTTCTCCACACCCATGGTCTTTTAGCCAGAAATATATTTATGTACTGTCATGTGAAAATATGATAATCAGGGAACATAAGCACAATTTTCTAGGGAACTAGGGATCAAAGGCCTACTTTTGAGGAACTGGAGAACAATCGAAGATTTCTGTTTAGGGAACATTAAAAAAACATTATTGGGAACAAGGGGGATTTTTTGAAAATGTTTGGGGAACTGGGGAAAACAGACCCCCCTGGGGGGCCTCAATAGAAGAAAAATATATACCATATAGCAAAACAAATGGAGAACAAACATCAAAACAAATGACCAACATAATGAAAGCAAAAGCGACAAAGAAGGCAATTGATTGCAACAAGACAATTCAAAATGAACAATTGGGAGAACAGAATCAAGAGCAAATGCATACATCCTGGAAAGTTCTCTATGCTTCTCTTTTCGGAGAAAAGCTCAAAGTCCATGGGATATTTGCCAGTAGGGAGTGATCTGGTCAGCTTCGCTTTCGGTAATGGGCCGACACGCACGGGTGCTTCGACTAGACGATATAAAATCCTATCTCTCAGATAGGAAGCAATTATATCTCAGTGAATGGATCTAACTTCAGTTATATCAGTGTTTCCTGTGGGGCTCCACAGGGTTCTGTCCTTGGTTTCCTCCTTTTCTTGATTTATAGTACTAGAGGAGGCTCGCCCTAATTCGACCACCAATGGATTCCGACCCGTGGAACTGCCTGACCTGAAAGTTTGAAAACTGAAGGAGTTTGGGCCTAGTCTCTCCAAAAAACGCGCGAAAGTAGTTTGCTGATGTCACCTCTTTGATATGTTTTCGTTTTGACTGTTTTGTGTTGCTCACAAGAATTACAATAATGTTTGGAAGTTGACCTACCTGCAACGAAGGTGTAAGTACAATTCAATTTTCGTTTGATGTTTCCACACACCATATCTATTTTGAGTCATTTCTCGATATGTCTTTCGGTTAAAATGCAATAGGCTTCAGGACTGTTTTCTCCAACTCTTGTGGTTGCATATCCAAAAGAAAGTTCAAGAATCGCACGCAAAATGTCAGACCCAGGGCTTATTTTCGAAGAGCACTGCCACTGACTTCATGGCGCCCCTTTCTGTCCACCTGTGAAACTCTGTGAGTTCTCTAGGCTATTGATGCATTATGTGGTTGGAGGTGACTGAGGTCAAGGATGAGA
>REGM01000290.1:180179-196227 GCA_004194415.1 Aurelia aurita
TCGCATGAAATATGTCGAATGATGTTTTGTATGTTCTGTTGCATTTAAATCGTATGGAGAAAAAAATATGGTTTAGGTAGAAAGTTATTTCTATGTATTACAAGGGTTAATAGTTTGCTGCGCGCACCTAAGCGCAAACAAACAGATCACTGTCAAAATGTTACGTTTGTTTTATTTTCGTAGGCTTGGAATTGATGATTCAGACTTGAGCAGCGAGGAAGAAGACACCGAGGAAAATTATGAACAATTAGTGAGCCCAGTAGAAGATTCTAAATCTATATTACAAGGTAGCGCTTCTTTTGAACCAGCAGAAAAGAACGTGCGATTTTCTGAAACTGTTGATGAAAGAGAAGAGGTGGAGATTGTCAATGATGAACAAGAGGCAGAGAAGATAAGTCTAGATGGTTCAGTCGCAGGCCAAGAGAATGCGAAGGGAGCTGGTGCTACTGGAGAAGAGGCTAAAGTTGAGACAGCTGCTGACAAGCAAACTCCGTCAGATCAAGGCGAGACTATGACTGATAACGTTCAGATACAAGCTAGTGTAAGTATGCACAACGGGTAACTATTGTTTCAATTTGTTGATCGGTATTGTATATTTTTCACAAAAAAAAGATCATAAACCAGTTCCGTTAACCCCAAGTTGTGCCGCGTTTGTTACAAGAATTTCAAGCAAATTTTAAACGTGCTTTTTTGTATCGTTTATCTTAATGTTGTGTCAAAACACAATCCCGGTAAAAATTCACAAGGAACTGACCGACCTAGGTTCCTGGGAAGTTTTAATTTACGTTTTAACTGAAATCAGCGGCCCGAAATTATTTCTCGTTATCTTTAAGTGATCCTCAATGTCATAGCTCTCACAATGATCCCAATAATCATACGCAAATATAACTATTTTAATCCATGAAAAAAAGAACGCTAAAGAAGAAAATAGTTATTTAAATAGAAACGAAGGAAAATACTGTCCATCTGTGAGGCTCCGTTTCACTTATGAATACAAATAATGGCTGGCCACTGTTTTCAGTCATCATGTCTTTTTTAATTTGAAAACCATAGTTATGTAAAATCGTAAAATGAAGTAAGTTGTTCGCTGGCTTGGCTTTCTGCAGAGAAACCGAAAGATCTTATCAGGGGCACCTTGTAGTATTTTTTCAGGTGATAATCATGTGAATGTATGTCCGTATCCTCATCATGCTGACATGATCTATATGCCACTTGCATCACGTAGCTATATGGCTATTGTTTACCATTGTTCTTCCTATTTTTCGAAAAAAATATCAGGCACAAGTTGATTTCATTGATTATTGTCCTCAATTCCTATTACTTGCTACTTTTATCTGCGTAAAATTCTGCTGGCAGTTTAATAGGGAGCTCACTTTCCTAATCGTAAAAAAAATCAGTTACAGAATTTACCGTTACGTGTAAATGTTGCCTGAATTTTTGTTTGTTTTTGTCCTACAGGATGAGGCTTTATCCCTGAAGTCATTCACAACAGCAGAAGAACTCGAAGTATTGGGATTGGAGAAATTGAAATGTGAGTTGATGAAGCATGGCTTGAAGTGCGGAGGAACTTTACAACAGAGGACACAACGATTGTTTTTGCTAAAAGACACACCTATCGAAAAGCTTGATAAGTCATTATTTGCCAAATCTAGTAGGAAGAATAAATCGTAGATAGCAGCTGGTAATAAGAATATAAAGCATACCGTTTCAATATGGGCTCAAATCTTTAAAAAGAATCTTAAAGATCCTTTCTTGACCAGCATCCTTTGCGGCCTTCGATTGCGGTCCCCACAGCTTCTAGTCGTTCGTATTATTTACTGACATCCAGAAAATAGCACAGTTGTAATCCGTCTTAATCTTCGACTGAAATCTCGTAAATGGTCAACAAATTATATCAATAGTCTCTTCTCTTTGGCTCATAAACAATAATGTATTTAAGCATGTATTTTCGTACTACATAATCGGAGTTGTGAGAATTAGAGGAAAGAATTTTAGGTTACAATGGCAGAGAGAACGATCAAGGAGTGGAGAGGAAATTATCTCATTTGCGGCAAGGAAAGCATCAGAGATCGAATATATTTTAATTATTTTTATGATCAAGCATTAAACTCAACAAATAAATGCATTTAGAAGCCCAAAGATTAAAACTGAGAAATGTAATGAACTGTACCTCAGTCAGTACCACTCGTTGGATTGGACTGTTCGAGCAATAACGGAAATATATGCCAGAATAAGAACCCGTAGGCGAAAGGTTATCGATTCAATTTGGTCTACTTCCTCTTAGGAAAGATATCTGCAGTTATTTCCCGCACATCCAGTTGGACTTGTGATGAGATTTGGAGGTATTCCTTCGTCGTAGTACTGACTTGTCAGTAAACCGCCATAGTTTGTGTGTGATCGAATATTACACGACTTATTACATCATCGTACGCATCACTGTTGATAAATTGGCGGTAGTCTCATTTTGACGAGAGACCTTTGGGACACATTGTAATCAGTCTATATACAGCCACCTTAAGTTTTGTAAACAATAACAAAGGCTTGCAAAGGTTGCCGGTCAGTAAAGGGTCTTTAACCTCTTCCTTTGGACCGAATTGCTTAAACGAATTTTTAGGTACTTCAACCCAACGCTGTAATTTTGAAAATAATCAATATATCTAAAAGCTCAAGGTAGAATTACAGTAAAGTTTCTTTCAAGCCATTCAATCTCAAGAAAGATGGAATAGCTAAGTATTGTTTTTAAACATTTGAATTGGTCTTACAATTATTTTGGCCTTCGACGAGCCTCAGCGTAGCAGCAAAATTTTAATTACCGAAAGTGCACGAATACAAGACGACTTGTCATCTTATTCGCTGAGTGTCTAAACCTTATTCCAATTATATATGATTTTGAATAAGTTGAGCCTCAAAAGCATTTGAAATGAGTATCAGTGCGAGTCCTTCCACTAAACTACGAAGCAGGGAATTTCAAGAAACTCGTGTTCCCAGAATTTGGTCTGAACTTAATTCGCCGTAGAAAATATACACTAAACCACAGGAAGCCCAAATGGCTAAATAAATGTGGTTTAGGCCGTCTGCGTGCGATATGACCGTTCGGTGCAGCAGGAATGAAACCGACTATTATCAACGATTGGTTATAAACAATTATTATTTACCTTTGTAAAGCTTCCTTGTTGTTTTTCTTCGTGTATCTAACTCTGGCATTTTAAAACAAAGCAGTATTCTCTTGACACTGCCCTCCTCAAGGCTTGCGGTCTTCCATTACCAATTCTGAAGTCAAGGCAACCAGCCGTACGCGATCTGAAGCCGAAGCAACTATATTACGTAGCTGATGAACGGTTGCAGTTAACTGTAATGTACTACTGTTATAAATATAACCGTTATATTTGTTTCCTGTTTGATCAATAAGTTGAGTGACCAGACTGTACCATCGCCCTCACACACTAGGCATACAAATTTTACTTACTTGCTTGCCATATTTCCATCTTTCTATTAAGAAGCTTTTTATTAAGATGAAAATACAATTTTCTGCCAGTGGATCCCTATGCCTGTTAGTAAAATTATCTTTGGTTTACAGGGAATTTCATGCAATTATGCAATCATTTTATGCAAGTATTTTAATTTCAAGTGATGAAATTAAGAAATTCTACCAGCATCGTCTACATAGTTTTCAAACCGTTTTCAAATTCTGCCGGCACCGTGTAATCTCGTCACGCAAATTCAACAAAAGTGAATAACACTGAGCAAAAAAACACATACAAGTTGAGAAAATTCTAGTGAAAGGCAATCGATTAAAAAAATTAAGTGCAAGTTTTACAATAATTGTCAGAAATCAGGATGACAGAAGTTACAGTTGAATCCCTAAATAACGAACCACCGATATAGCGAAATTCCCGGTGTCTCGAACTAAAGGTGGGCTCCTTGAATGGCAAATTCTTTGTAAATTTTATCGGTTTAACGAGAAAACTGCCGATATAACGAACCTTTTTTTATTTTATTCAGGGTTCGTAAAAGAGGGATTCAACTGTACTGCTAGGGTTACACTAGATATAATAAATATAAATACTAATAGCCTCAAATCCGTGATAATATAAAACAAGATGCATATTCGCAATAATTCGTCAACAAATATTCTTCATTGATGATACAAAACATGTTTCCCATTTGCTTAAAGCAGCATAATACTTTTTCAAATACAGAGTGAGAAAAAAATGCACCCACTATTTAAAAATCGTACAAAAAATAAATGGTACAGAAATTTATGCCATTTCAAATTCTTTCTTCCTTCAAGATTTCACTCTTGTTTAATATTTCATTTCTCTCCCAAATCAGCCAGCCGAAAGGCAGTCTATGCGTTCCCACATGCAATGGGAAAAAATCTTTAATAAAAACGTTCTTCGATGCGTCAAGCATTGATCGAAACGCACTTTGCATTCCAAAAATTTTCTTCTCATCATAAAGCAATACACTGCGCCACAAAAACAGTGCTCTGCCATTTTAATAGTAGAACAGCTAATTACACACATGTGCATATTTTGTTCGTAAAGCAAGAATCAAGTTGAATAAGTTTGGGGCGTTCTTTATTTGACAGCAAACAAGTGCACGATAAATGGCAAATAACTTCTCAACATTAAATTGATGTCTTTAGCCTGGCCAGAGAGTTGGAACCTAGCAGATCGGTTGGGTGGTTCTTTTCCTGTGTGATTTTAAAACAGCGGAAGCATTTTTTTAACTCACTCGGTAGTCCCTAAAAATAATTTTTTAGGATAACGTCAAATCTAGTAATTCTAAAAGTTGTGCAGTAAAACATACCACCAACGAGATACCAACTGACTAAACAAATACTTTACGAGCTCCAATCCTCTTGGCCAAAACTCTTTAGACACTTAACTTTTTGGAGGAAATTCCGAGAAATTCCGGCTTTGAGCAACGACTAAACTCCATAAAAATTGGCTCCAGATATTTGTCAAATCCTTCATTTCACAGTGAAAGTTACAACTCGGAACCTTTTTCTACTGCATGACCCAATAAAAAGTGAAACTTTTTGAAAAATCACCGCAATTTGATTACGTTACCGACCTTTAAATGTTCTTCCTGTGTATTTGTGTCAAGGACCAACTTAACTAAGTAAATGATCGTGATTTTATTCATTCGGGAGATAGCGACGAAATGTGGACTTGAAGAAACATATTTTGAGCAATAGTATGCTACAATATTTCGTACTTTTAGCCAAAAAGCTATGCCTTGTGATTTGATATGAAATTTCGAGTCCTACATGATAGAAAAGTATTATCAAGGACATAAAGCAATCAATTTACGCGGTGATGCAGGATAAAAACTGATGAAAGGCAGCACAGTTTGCTTCTCTGGAAGCAATTAGCTTTGACATCCTTCATTTTGATTGGTGCTTGGAAGGGCTTGATTGTCCTCCCTATATTCAATAGGCTTGTGAAGATGAAGATGTATGCAAAATTAACATTTGTAGTTAACCATGCAAATCACGAGCCATCGATTCATTACCTTTGCAGTTAATGAATTAGGTTTAATGATGAGTTGCTTGTCCGAACAAAGTATATATTACAAACTGGACTTGCCATTTCAAAGTGCCATGTAGCGCAAAAGTAGGGATCACTTCTCACTTGTCAATTTAGACTAGGTCAAAGCTAGCTATTGAGATACTATAGGCGCGTAACTCTGGCCATAACTGGTTCATCTAAATAACATCGCTTCTTAAGCTGTCGTCCTGTTTTTCGTCAGTTTCTCGTATTCGACATAACAGTCTTCACGAGATATTTCTTCCTTTCTTGTAGTCTCTTTTATGAGAATCCTAGTTAAAAATACTTAGTGGATCGTTCTTTCTACGGCTTTGAGGTAGTAGCAACTTTCGGACTCTCGCAGTCTTTATCTTTACAGTCGACTAATTCTTGCAAATTACCTACACATTGTNAGCGCAAAAGTAGGGATCACTTCTCGATCAATTTAGACTGGGTCAAAGCTATGGAGATATGGAGATACTATGGAGATCTAAATCTAAAGAACATCGCTTCTTAAGCTGTCGTCCTGTTTTTCGTCAATGTCGCGTATTCGACATAACAGTCTTCACGAGATATTTCTTCCTTTCTTGTAGTCTCTTTTTTGAGAATCCTAGTTAAAAATACTTAATGGATCGTTCTTTCTACGGCTTTGAGGTAGTAGCAATTTTCGGACTCTCGCAGTCTTTATCTTTACAGTCGACTAATTCTTGCAAATTGCCTACACAGTTATTTCCCCCAAACTGTGGAGCAGGCTTGTTGCATGCTCTCTCACGTGATTTGTGTCCATTTCCACATGTTTTGGAGCAGGCACCAAAAGCACCCCAATCAGTAAAGCCCCCATGTATCGGGCAAGGCCTCAGATGTAAACACTCCTGCGTCTCTTCTGTGATACCAACACAATTAGATCCATGAAATTCCGGGGCCGGATTATCGCATTTTCGAGTCCTCTTTCTTTTTCCATCTTTACACGTTTTGTCACATTCACCCCAATCTGTCCAGGCACTAAAGCCACCATCGACTGGACAGTCTTTGTTCTTACATGCTTTCGTCTCGATATGGGGACCAAGTCTAATGCAATGTTTGCCAAAACCAGACGGCTTTGGATTTGTGCAATTTCTATATCTCCCTGAAAAAAATTGCAACAATTAAAAATTTGGACTCTCTGATTTGGTTAATTTTCATGAAAGAACATGTAGCATTAAAATACCTGATTCACTATGCTACTAAGCCATGACTACGAAGAAATATAGAATGGTCCAAGCTTTTGGAACATTACAGGAGCTTAAAGTTTAGAGCACAAACGATATGGAATCTTGATTTTGACAAAGAAGCTTTTAACTTTGGATTTACAGGACCTTTTCTGCGCCATTTCCCATTGAGTATTGATCTATGCAAGTACAGTAAACTACTTGCTAAATATGACATCTGACTCCAGCAAATCATCATAGGAGCTAAGTAAATGGAACAACAGATAAACTATAGGTGACCTCAACAGCTTTACTGGCCTGGTGGTAAGCGCTCCAGCCTTCTGTATATACGGTCACAAGTTCGAGGCCCATCTCTGTCTCCTGAGAAAGTAACATCGCACATCCTAAAATTCTGATAAACGAAGAGCTCAAATGTGGTACCATATAAAGGATAAAATAAAAATTGAAAAAGAGACAGTGGTAGATTATGCTAGACATTTCATATTTTGATTGTCATAAATAAAACTGTTTTTAAAAACTTTGGGGCCTTCTCGTAAACCTAGTTTACAATGTGGCAACACAAGGTACACTACCTAGTGAGAGACATCCCAAATAAAAACGTGGACAATTAATAGAATTAGCAAGATGGCTGCACGGACAGTGGAAAACAATATCACATAAGAGGAGCTGAAAAGAAAAGAGAAAACAGGTCTGCCACCATCCTACGAGAGTTGCAAAAAGAAACTGAATTATAAATGAAATGGCTTCAAATTAAAGCAGGGGACAAATAACCTAATTTTTGTAAAAAACTATTTTCCAAAAGGTTACTCACCAGAATTTTATTGTCAAACAATTTTCATTAGCAACATATTTGAAAACGAGTAATAACATTGTTTGCTTTGTGTATACTAAGGAGCTTCCTGGGCATCTTCAAGCCTGGTTTCCATATAATCGTTACGATCGCTAACTTTGGATCGGTGGAGCAAGTTTGTCCACATAATCGCTAGGGTCGCTGGAATCGTTGCGATCAAAGGTGGATGGCTGAAATAGAGTAAGATCGTCGCGATCGCNTTTGTAGTCAGAATCGTTGCGATCAAAGGTGGATGGCTGAAATAGAGTAAGATCGTCGCGATCGCTAGGATCGTTCACGCATGTTTCCATACGATCGCTGGGATCGTGTACAATGATGCAAATGATCATTTAGGATTATATGGAAACCAAGCTTTACTAACTCTAAGTTTGATACAAAATTTCTTTTCAGTGTATCTTCTGCTCGAAGGGCCTGGTGAAACAGAGCAGACCAACCCTTATTGGGGCACCTCGACGCAAAATTTCTTTGAGCAAAAATTGTACATAACTTTTAAGGAAAAGTGCTGGCACTTCACCAGGAGGCAGCCTCAGACTTGAACAATAATATTCTGCACAGAAGGCAAGCTGCCACCTAAAGTAAATTGTTAGCATGGTTCTGGGAAAACATGCATACAAACTACACACAGAAATGAAACAAAGGAGGTACCAACCCTGCAGAGAGTCACCACAGCCTTTTAAGCAAGCAGACCAATCACTCCATTGTGAGTATCCACCATCAACATAATGTAGCTTTTTTATAAAATATTGTGGAGCAAGCAGTATGAAAATTACCAGACAAAAACTAATTATAATAACTTTTGTAGAGGGAACAACAAATGCCATGTTGTATTTGTCACTAAGTTTTGTCCGCCTTTTCACTTGGTCTAGAAAACAAAACAATATAATGTTAATTTAACAAGAACCATCAACCAATATTCCCAATTCCCAATCAACAGGAGAAGCTATTTGTAAGTCCTTGTACCTTTGCAATTGATCATTAAAATGTAGTTCACTGTGATACCAGATGTGCTAAATAAAATACAGTACTGTACGTCCTATTGCACTAGAAAGAAACGTAATTGAAATGTAAGTTTCAAAGACACATTGTGGATGAACTCTATCCATCTTCTACTAAGTACAAATGAGTGACTTTACAATGATGCATTATAAAAACTTTAGCTTCAGGACCCCCATGTCAATGGGAACAGATCCAAACGGATCTGTCCCAAAATTTTGTCCACGCGAGAATAGGTGGTTCCGATCTCCTTGAAGTGAAGAAGGCATCAATTCTCTTTTAAGTATGCTGCAACAGCAAATCTATTTGGATCCGTACCCATATCAGTGCCGTGTAAATGGTTGGGGTGGATCCAACTGGATATGATAGGCAAAATAAAAGATGATTTCACACACTCAACAATAGATTTAACACCTTGATGAAGTTTTGCTCTACCCGTTTATTTTGAACTTACTGAGGATACTCATCTACCGGGTGTCCCAAAAAAGGTAACAGATTTCATTGGGGCTAGTGATTAGATTGACTACACGAGTCTCAGTTTTCCACATTGAACTGAATGATGGATATGGCTTCAAACTGAGACTCATGACGATACAGCTTCAAAACAGAAAACATCGAACGAATGCAAGTAATCACGTCGTCAGTCTAGCTAGTGATAAGAATTTACTGTAGGTTGAATTAATCCATAATATTTTGTAAGTAATCCTCGATAGTTAACCATAAGAGGTCCAGCGTATAGTCGCGAGGGGGCCTTCGCTTATATTTTTCAGGTAAATTATGGCTCCAATAGCCTCAGAACATTGGCACACAAAGTTTTGAACAGCTTGCCAAATGAGATGAAATCGGCTGACAACTTGAATGCTGTCAAACGTTCAATTAAACAATGGAACGGTATAAAATGTAGCTCCAACGTTTGCAGGCACGAGCAGGCACACAGAATGCTAATAAACTCAGGTGTGGGATGGTTGGCAGGTGGGATATCTGGTGTTCGGTTAGCCCAAGGGTACATAACATGTTGAAGGTACGGGATTGTTCCGCCCATATTGGTGGGTTTTTGGCCCAACATTCTTTAAACAAGGGTCATTTTTCGGCAGATTTTCCTTAAACATGGGTCACTTTGGCTGAAATCGACAAAAAATAGGTTATAATGGGTGGTTTTTTCATCCGAAATTCACCATAAAATGGGTACGAAGGCACATTTTACCAATTAGAAGGGGGTAGCTTTCTGAAAATAGGGTGGCAGACCCCTGTCCATCAACAAATCTTGTACCCCTCGGGTCGGATGGGCAGCTGCGCCTTGGTTTGGTGCTTATGGCACGCGAGAATCACAATTTTCTGATAAGCTAGGATTACCACCAGATAAACCTGGCTTATCTGCTGCTAACTACTGTAGGTTTATCTGTGAATGAATTGCGATTTTCTGCTGACAATCTTAGTTTATCACTTTTGAATGGTGATAAACTAGGTTTCTATCGCATAAACCAAGATGATCACAGANATTGGCACACAAAGTTTTTAACAGCTTGCCAAATGAGATGAAATCGGCTGACAACTTGAATGCTGTCAAACGTTCAATTAAACAATGGAACGGTATAAAATGTAGCTCCAACGTTTGCAGGCACGAGCAGGCACACAGAATGCTAATAAACTCAGGTGTGGGATGGTTGGCAGGTGGGATATCTGGTGTTCGGTTAGCCCGGGGGTACATAACATGTTGAAGGTACGGGATTGTGCCGCCCATATTGGTGGGTTTTTGGCCCAACATTCTTTAAACAACGGTCATTTTTCGGCAGATTTTCCTTAAACATGGGTCACTTTGGCTGAAATCGACAAAAAATAGGTTATAATGGGTGGTTTTTTTCATCCGAAATTCACCATAAAATGGGTACGAAGGCACATTTTACCAATTAGAAGGGGGTAGCTTTCTGAAAATAGGGTGGCAGACCCCTGTCCATCAACAAATCTTGTACCCCTCGGGTCGGATGGGCAGCTGCGCCTTGGTTTGGTGCTTATGGCACGCGAGAATCACAATTTTCTGATAAGCTAGGATTACCACCAGATAAACCTGGCTTATCTGCTGCTAACTACTGTAGGTTTATCTGTGAATGAATTGCGATTTTCTGCTGACAATCTTAGTTTATCACTTTTGAATGGTGATAAACTAGGTTTCTATCGCATAAACCAAGATGATCACAGAAATACCTAGTTTATCAAGCTGCAACCCTAATTATCACTGATAATCAGAGTTATGCTGAGGATATGCTCCAGCAGACTGATAAAATTGGTTTATCAAAATAACATTCATTATCAGAGCGAAAACTCCAGAAAAATGGGAACTCAAATTACCACGTCAAAATGGAGATAGCTTGATTATCTTAGTTCATCTACCAGATAAACTGAGTTTATATAATTCTTATTATCACATGATAATTGTATAGATGGGCAAGAATTTCTTCTATAATTCCCAGACAAATCTGGTGCCAGATTCCAGAAATCTAAATGAGATTTTGCTTAGTGTGAATGACCTTCTGAGAGATAATTTCCCCAGCTTCAGGCTGATTAAGGTTACCGCAACCATAGTCATGCTGCAGCCCTTCAGACAAAACTTTCTTT
The DNA here is from genome assembly GCA_004194415.1 of Aurelia aurita. Lineage (NCBI taxonomy): Eukaryota > Metazoa > Cnidaria > Scyphozoa > Semaeostomeae > Ulmaridae > Aurelia > Aurelia aurita. The sequence goes on from REGM01000290.1 coordinate 191,378, forward strand.
GATTTTTCGTGTTTATCATAACCTGATAGTTCAACCAACTTGCTTCCACAAATAACCACAACTACCTGTATGAAACAGTACTGCTAAGCTTAGCAGTAATATGGCCATACTTTAGCCATACTAACTGCTAAGATAGAATTAATTTTTCACCGAACATGCATATGCTTTACAATACGAATGCCCCTCCCTGAAAAGCGCAAAGTACTCAAGGATTGCCTCATGCTAAGACAACAAAATTCAATAAAGATACGAATTCTATCTTGGGATGTCGTACACAAAGGACCCTGCTGCTGCTGCTGCTTCGACTAGGCTAGCCTAAAATAGGCCCACTTCACATTCACTTCCTGGTCAACCCTTCGGTCTTTCCGTTCCGTGCATGGGCGCCGAGGTTTAAGTTCCTTTTTAAAGCTTATAAATTGATGATGCTTTTCAGACTTACCAGATGACTTGAGTGTGTTTAACTATCTGCAGATATAGATTTTACCTCAGCTTTTTGGTTTTCAAAACCGTTCAAAACCACAAGAAACCACATAGATGGCAGACGCGCTCACACCTTGCTCCCTTGTACCCTTGTGTGCGTCGCTATTGACGATTGCCTCCGCAGAAGCCTTTTTGATTGGGGCCTAGTAAATTTATACAAGATATAGAAGACAAGGAACGAAGATGAACACAAGGGAAGATAACATCGCAGGGCTCGCAGGGCATAGAGAATTCGAAGCTGCAAAACACGATCATATTGATAAACTAGGTAGGCTCAATATTAGATGTGGGTGACTAAACAGTCCAATCCCCCTCAACAAACACTAATAACGGTAGAGTTAGTTCCAAGGAATCTTTTTTTTAAGGAAATTTGATTGACTGGTGAGTGGGCCAAACTAATCACTACTGGGGCCCAATTCCCAGGTCAAAAATATAGTACAAATAAAGCATATAAAACATAACCATGTGCTAAAAATTGTAACAGTAAGGTTTATCTAATAAGTCTAGAATATTCAAACACAAAGATCTCATCTAATGAGTCTACAATGTTCAATCGCAAAGCAGCCAGCCAGCAGAGCGCCAAGGCAAGGTAACTAACTACATGTGGGGGTCTAGGGGCAAAGTCCACAGGAAAATTTGTGAGGACATGCCGTCTACTTAGCTTTACCGATCCCATGTTTGCCATTGCTAAAATAGAATTTTTGACATTTTTTCTTTGGCTTAGAACGCCAATCCCCATGCCATATTTGCTAGTGCCAAATTGGAAACTTTGACGTTTTCTAACAGTTTTCTACAAATAACGCACGAGTCAAATCGATACCCGGACATCCCCCTCCCGGGCCACCTCTGGGCATTTGATTTTTTTCCATTTTCAGTTGTCAAATTCCCCACCCCTATCAGAAAAATTATTCAAATGCCCGGCAAGAAAATTATAATTTTCTACTTTTTTAGGGTTTTGTTTGGGGTACTGACTCGATAAGTTATCAAATGCCACAACCTCTTTTTCAATTTTGGATCAAATTCCACTCCCCTGGGATCGCATANTCTATAATTCCCATAGACAAATCTGGTGCCAGATTCCAGAAATCTAAATGAGATTTTGCTTAGTGTGAATGACCTTCTGAGAGATAATTTCCCCAGCTTCAGGCTCTTAAGGTTACCGCAACCATAGTCATGCTGCAGCCCTTCAGACAAAACTTTCTTTGATTTTTCGTTTTTATCATAACCTGATAGTTCAACCAACTTGCTTCCACAAATAACCACAACTACCTGTATGAAACACTGCTAAGCTTAGCAGTAATATGGCCATACTTTAGCCATACTACTGCTAAGATAGAATTAATTTAAGAGTACAACAGCAGTACATGATTCTTTGTACTGCTACCTGAATCTTGTACCGCTTAAGTTCTGCTTATTGTACTGCTAAAGTACTGCGAATTGGAGCTGATTAGCATATTTTGGTGGAAATTACTTTAAGGTCAGGTTATCCTAAGTACTGTTAGAGAACTGCTAAACAATTGAAAAGTATTGTCATAATACTGCTAAATTATGGCCTGACTGTTTCGTACAGGTATATACTTGGAAATTTGAGCATTTTAAAAGGAGTGATCCTGTTTCTCAAAAACTGTGGGAATAGACATACCCAAGTGGACTTCACTATGAGTTCATATAAGGGTGTGCACGCAGCAAGGATTTCTGTTATGACTCAATCCCAGAATTTAGGTTAGATAATGATACCCAATCCCAAAATTTTGAATTGAATTTTTTTGAGCCATTGGAACAAGGTTTCTGAAAATGTGTTTTGCTAAAAACAACTGAACTATCTTGTTCACCTAAAACTGAGCATGTGTTGTTTGCAAAACATTTCCCAGTCGTTCAATACCCATTGCCAAATTTTTAGTAAAACTATACACTCCAATCCCAGAAAATTCCCAATGTAAGCATTCCCAATTAAAGTATCCCCAATCCCAGAAATTTTCAAATGAGAGTATACCCCAATCCCAGAATTTTCAGGCAAACAACAACCTCAAAACTGGTGCACATCCCCGTCTGACCCAATAGTTAAGTACCCCCTCGCCCCCCCCCCCGGGAGACATTAGGGGATTAAAGTAAACTCACTTGACCTTGCAGCTATATCCATAACATCCTGTGCTGCTATTTAATTGATATGGCGATTTACGAAGACTGCGCTAAAGCTTTATTGCTTGACCTGCGGCTTTTATGATTTGCACTTTCAAGCATAATCGTTTTCCCGCACTTTTTGCTTCAATTTGATGAAAGCCTGATTTCTCGAAACAGGATTCTGGGGTACTGGTGAGTAATAAAAAAACTTTGCGCATCCAACGGGCCAATTAATCACTTGACATTTGGCACAAGGGGTCACAAAGCATATATATAACTACAAAACTGTATCAGGGATTTGTTATACGTAGATCCACTGGTCTGACTTTTATAAGGTTTTGAAAGTTAAAAAAGACATTTCAGACATTATATAATTACAATACTTTAAATTGCATTATTCCAAGACAGCATGCAAACAATGCCCAATGGGGTACACAAAGATTTTTTCGCAAGGGTGATCAATTTTGCCTAAAATCTGAATAAAACATTTGCATTATATATATATATATATAGTGAACGATTGAAGAAGATACAACAACATAAGAAAGCAGGCGTCAAGTTGATCTTTTGCGCATATATTTTTCTTTCAGTGCTAACTAGTTTCGCCCACTAGGGCATCTTCAGAGCAACTGTATGAGCAACAGTAGCAACTGTACGAGCAACTGTAAAATATATATATATATTTTTTTTTATTATTCCGTGTGTTTACTGTTTTTCTGCTTCGAAAGGTACATAATTTTGTTTGGTATAGTTTAACAAACGGCCATGGAAAACAGAGTTTCTGAATTACTGCCTGAAGCGTTAAGTAAAAAATGGGAGAAGATGGGAAAAGTAAAAAATTTCTTAAAGGGAATCTCAGCATAATGGGTGGGCCAAACAATTACCCCCAAAAATGAAAATCTTTCTGAGAAACTTTAAATGGGATCAGAAGCTCTTCTCTGCACCATTTTTAACTTATCAATATTTGCTTTGGTAGTATATGGGTCCCAGACTGTAGCACAGGTAAAACAGTGGTGCAATCCTCGCATCGAGATTGCACAGTAGAGCTTGGAATCAAGATTGCACTGGGAGCATTGGTAAAGTCTTGCAATTGCACTGAACAATAATATGATCTGTCAATCACTCTGGCTCCAAGACTTTACTAACAATTTCATGATTGCATTAAATGTAATAGATGCGGATTGCACGTCCCTGTTTTACACCAGTCTGTGTAGTCTAGGCCTAAACCGGACTGCATTCCATGTAGGTTCCGCCACAGATCTGTGGTGGGCAAGATCATCACAAACAATAGAACAAAACAATAATAACAATAGAATCTTTTGCTCTTTGTGGGAATCTGTGGTGGGACAAACTCATGGAATGCACTCTGGGCCTGAAGCCTGAATGCATATTCCATAATAGGCCTTAATATTTGCTTCTGTAATCTGTTTAACCCTATTCGTACTGGGGGGGCGTTTTTCGCCCCTCCCTAACACACTTTGCTACACTGCGCTAAAACCGCATAAGATATGACAACCAGGCTTGGTGACTTTTAGTAAAATTAAGTTAGCAATTAAAATTTCTACATATCATTGTTCTTACTTTGATCACGTGACCACAGTAACACCATATTTGGAGAGTGGTCAACGAAAAAAAGCTTAGAACGTCCATAGTTTTTGCCTCGCTTGTCCGATTGATCTCAAACATGCACCATTCGATTGCTTTTGATAAGTACTTTCATTTGATATATAATATTTTCAAATTTGCTGACATCAGCAAAATTTAATATCTATGACGTCATTCACCTTTATGACGTCATTGTTCTAATTAAGAAGTGCAAACAAAATAAATAAATTGCATCTAATTTGGTTCATCTTCATTATTTAAGTCAATTTGAGTCCATATTTACTAGAAAAATGGACCCAAACTGCGAAGATAATCAGCACATGAAACAAAAGAATAATTTAAAGCTAATTATGCTAAAAATAGATACTGAAAATTGCTACAAAGTATGTATTTTGAATTTATGATATGTTTCCTACTATTTGCAACAATTTTGGAGAAAATCGGTAGAGTAATTAATTAAATAGAATTTTTCTTGTCAAGAAGCTATAAATTTGTCAAATTTCCCTTGTTTTTTGGTTGCCTAGCAACGAATCACGTGACTAATTAATTACCATTGTTATATTTGAAAAGCTAATTGTCCAAAGAACAATAGGGGTAAGACTCATTGTTATACCTATTGTAGTTTTGGAATAAAAGAGGGGGGG
>REGM01000290.1:198742-224057 GCA_004194415.1 Aurelia aurita
AGTTTCAGCCCGACGGCGACCCACCGGCGTCAGTACTGCGTAGCAAAAATTGAACTGCGAGCGACCCATCGGCGACACGCTGGCAGCTCGCCGTCAGCCCTATCCCAGTGTGCATTTTACAAGTTTCAGGAGACTTTTTTTTTAAACATAGAATCAATTATTCCTTTGATTGGCTTAGGACAGTCACCTCAATTTCAATTTCAATTTCAATTCAATTTGATGTATATTCTCAGCTAAAACTACGATATAAAGATATATAAATGATGCTACTGATACTTACAGAAAAAGCTTTTAGCATGGTATATTTTAAGGAAAGCATCTGAAACAATATTGCTGAAGAGGACATATGACAGAACTCTGGAAGAGCTTTCGAGATATATGCCCCAAATGACATGGTTTAACGAACGACAACACTTATGTTATACATGTAAAATATATCAAATGATTTAATTCAAATTGCAACAATACTACATGACTACAAATATAAAGATAATCAACTGATAAGTATAATGACAAGCAGGGGAGGGGAGGGGGGAAGCGTAGGATAAATTAAGAAGAAAGAACTAAGGGTTTTGGATACCAACGGATATCGACTGTTCAATAGTTTTGCAACAACAACTGCTTGTTATGCTTCGCAAAGATTTTTTTCTTTGGAGAAATTTTGGGAAATGGTTTCACCTGGGAAATTTTGGGAGATGGAAATGGAAATATTTCAACTACAAAACTTGTGATGGAGCTACGTTTGTAGTTTGTTCTCTCTGTGGCTTTTGGTATGGAGAATTTGACAGCTGTTGCTTGGCGAGTTTGTGTATGGTGTTTGTTACTAGTAAGTTGGAATTGGTTGCAAAAAAGTCATCACTGTTTTCACCTGATCCGGAGAATTCCAAAATTCATTTTCTTTTTCGATTGCTGTAAGATAGTTTCTGTGTATTATAAATATAGTACTTTGCGTAGTTCTATCAGTTTCAGTTTCATTGTCTATCGTCAATTTATTCAGTGCCAGTGGTAAATTTCTATCGTGGAATATAGAGGGTTTATAATTCTAATTTAACCTGTTTTCAACTTAGACAATTATCATAAAACCCGACAAGAGATTGATGCAATTTCTTATAAATGTGTACATGCTGGTAAAAGGTTACTTTTGATTGCGAATAGATGCCTTTTACTTACCAGAACCTTGAAGGATATCATCCAGAAAAATGTTCAAGGCACCATAAAACAAACCCTGAAGTCTGAAGTGTATCTACTGCAATTTTCACTGCACTGTCAAAAATGAGTCCCTTTAGATAAGCTATTTTGATTTAATCATTCAAACACGTCATCTCTGAAATCTAATATATATTTATTTGATTTTGATTTAGCCTATCTAACAGCGGTAAATGTCTTGTACACATTGAAACGAAAATTGCAAATACCACTTAAAAGGTCGATGTACATGACACAGCTTGATATTGTCTCTGGTTAAATTTGAAATGGACTTTGCAATGGAGTCAAATTGCTATCGATGACTGGACTCCTCAAATGAATCCTACCATCTTACCATCAATGGTTGTGTTTTGTCATATTTTGGAAGATAATTCATCAACCTTTCTCGCCTTATGTGATAAATGTTTTGCAGGAAATTTAGCATGATTGTATAAGAAGCAAATTAATGTTTAATCCTGAATAAGTCTTATTTAACATTTAATTGGAAACGGGATGCTCTACGCATGATCAATAGATTGCCAGGTGAAGTGCCTTTTATTGGGGGAGAACGTTTTTAGCTGCCAAAGATGCTTACATTGTCATTGTTTTCCCTCAACTCATCGACAAGACTACAAACTTTGTTTATTCACCGAAGCGTTAACTATTACTACATGTTTCACATCAGAGTGGTCCCATCCCATGTTCTTATTGCACCCATGTTTTGATCAAAAGAGAGCTTTGACTATCAAGGTCATTCCATAAATTTATCTTGTGTATCTTTGATTGCAAATAGCATATACGGCGCACTTTTTTGCACAATATTTGCTATCTAATCAAACCATAAACTGAGAATCTTCGACGATTTGAGTAAACATATTGTACATCCTTCCCAGATATGCTGTACAGTAAATCCCCGCATATAAGAACCTACAAAAATGGTAGCCTAGAGGTAGCCTGTGTCCCAAACCCCAGTTCTGCTTTTAGGGTCTGGGACACAGGCTACCTACTGGCTGATTCCTGATTTTCCTAAATTATTCAACTTAAACTATATTTTTTTGCAACGATAATAAATAGTTTTTGATGGTCCATCTTATGAAATGGATTTTTGTCTCTGTTAGTTTTTAAACATCTAAACTCACCCCGTCTTCTTTAAGGGCCAAAATTTTTGCCAAGATTCTAAGTTTAGAATTGGCTATTACATTGTTAATAGCATTGAAAAAAGCAAATAACAGGGTTGAAAATCTCTTGGTGATGACTCCTGAAGGTTTTCATACGGGAACCTTCAAATAGAAACCTTTAAGAACCGTTATACCCTGAAGTTGATCTTTTTAAATAAGAACCTATTTCAGCCTGGCCCTCAAAAGTAGTTTCTTTTACGCGGGGATTTACTGTACTGTTACAACTTTTTATGGATATTGAGCTATTTATCATTAAACCTGTCTGTTACTGACAGACCCAGCGAGGACCACTTAAATTGTTGCCGAGCCATGCTTTGATGTGGCATCTTGCCAAAGCTGTCAAAGTCATTCAAGCCAAGCAACAATGATATGAAAGTTCTCCTTTATTTAGAGCCCAAAATGTTAAAATTGGCTTATTAAATTAATAGTAAAACATGACAATTATGAGTGAAAGACATCACTTCAAAGTACCAGGGAAGGAAAGTTCGGCAGAATCTACCTATATATATATATGTTCAAAGTCATCCCAAGCCAAGCAACAACGATATCAAAAGTTCTCCTTTATTTAGAGCCCAAAATGTTAAAATTGCCTTACTAAATTAATAACAAAACATGAAAATTATATGAGTGAAAGACATCACTTCAAAGTACCAGGGAAGGAAAGTTCGGCAGAATTTACCTATACATGCCAAAACGTTTCAAATTGATTTTGATGGCTACAGAATACGTAAAACATGTAAAGTACCCGAAGCGCTGTAAAATTTTACTCCGAAATACAGTTTAAATTAATTTATATATTAGTTTATTGACTAAATTCTTTGTTATATTTATATAGTTATGAGAAGGGAGATATAGATTTATTTGTTGTATTGAAACATTCGTGCAACGCGCTTTTAAACGGATTGTTTGTGCAGTAGAAGATGCATACTGCTTGATTCACAAAATAATATGTTGCTAGTTCTAGGTAGGTTTTAATCACTAATGAGTATACTATTCAATCTCTTCAAATATTCAAATCTCTACATGAGCTGGCTCCACAATACATGTGTAATATTTTCACAAAAACATCCCAGCTGACCTCAAGGAGTCTTATGAATACAGCAACGGACCTAAGGTTACCAAAGAAAAACTCCACAAATGGACAGAAATGTTTCTCTTTTAGACGTGCCAAGTCTTGGAATGGCCTCTCAGCTGAGTGTAAGCTGGCATCCTCCATTAATACCTCCAAAAAGGTGCCGATTAACTGTATAATAGGTGTTTGTATATTTGGACTTTCTTTTACTGTAAATAGTCACTTTAGATTATAGGGTTTTTATTAGTATTTTATGAATTGAAAATTTGTAATTAGGTTAGTTTAGTTTTCTGATAGTATTTTAGTTTTTTAAGTTTTTGTAGTGGAGGGCCCCTTGAAAATCAATATTGATGAAGGGCTACTATGCTAAAAAATTTGAAAATAATAAATAGAAATAAAATAATGATGTGATAAAATATTTACTTCTCCTATTTTCTTTCTTAGAAACCAAATTAGCAGGACTCAAGAATAACAAAAAGTCTGCATCCGCTGCATCAATGATAACAACACTTAAAATGGCAAAAGAAGACACAGCGCGACATTTGATATCTGGCACAATGATAGCAGCTGAATGCAGCCAAACTGGAGAACAATTGACATTTTTAGATAACCTTTACAGTACAAATACAGTGTACCGCCACTTATTCCCAGACACACAGTCATTAGGAACAGATGAGAAAGAAATATTGATCAAGCATGATGAACTTGCTCATGTCACTGAAGAAAGCAAAGATGAAGAAGATGCAGAGAATATTCAGGAATGCCGGTGATCTTAGATCATGAAACGATGCCTAGGTAGATAACACTCTTTATTTTATTTGAATGAAAATTGAACAGTACTAAAATGTTGATTAAAAACAACGTTTCAAACTTAGTTCTTCACACCTGAGGAAAGGGTCATGTACGAAATTTCATCTTAATTATAGGTCGTTTTGCGATGACGCAATAGACGATTACGGAAAATATAGCGTCGAGGGGCATCTGACCAAGATGCATTGCGTTCTATAATGGAATCAACAGTGATTCTATAGAAATTCGATCATGAAGCGCAATGCATCTTGGTCAAATGCCCCCTGAAGCCATCTTTTCCGTAATTGTCTATTGTTCCAACTTAAATTGAAAACAGTGACGGTGTAGAGCTCGATAAATATCAAGTGGACTTGAGGAAGTCCAGGGTAGCTACAAAAGCTTCACAAATAACTAAGCCTGATCCCAGATAGCTGCAATAATGTGTTTTAATTGGCTGCTGATAATCTGCTTTCGATAATCAAGGTTAATAGCTTCCACTTTGTTGTGCGTTCACCTGCTCAGATTGTTAACTTATTATAACAAAGTACGAATATGCCAAGAAAAAAAGTCGATTGCAGAATGTCGTACGCACCAAAAAATTTATGGCAAAAAATTATCAAAATCGATGTAGCTAGAACGGGCATAGCGTAAAGTCATATGTGTAAGGTTACGCCTTGTTTGCACTTTTCGGGTCGTTTGGGTCGTTGTGAATGATGATAGCCACTCAAACGACCAAGTGGAACACCTTTTCAAGCGACCCTAGCCACCCAAATGACCCAAAGGACCAAACAACCACGTGGAAACCAAGTTTAACTTTTATAAAGACCTAGTCGTTACAGTCATTTGTATTTTTCAAACCACCTCAACGACCAAGTTGAAACCAGACTTAAATTTTACAAAAACCCAGTTGCTAGAATCGTTTTTTATTCTTCAACGACCAAGCTGAAACCAGGCTTTAAGGTTCTTCAAAGATCAATGATTCGCAACGTTGTTTTTGCCTTACTAATTGATCGCATCCAAGTTTATTCAGGTTTTGAAATTCCGTACATTAGTTAAGTTGAATTTTTATTTTTGAATTAGCAGCTGGTGGTTCATTTGATAACCAGCAAACCATACCTTCAGTTTCATTCTTTTGATAATAGGTCTTGTTTCTCTCAATGAGTATTGAGCACAATGTTCCAGCCTTCCGATTAATTTTTCATGTGTTCACAGTACCACCGGGAGGTTATCCCCATGTAACGAATGTGGAATTATAACATTTCTCAATTGTTTTATTTGATCATTGTTACTTGTTAAATTAAATCAATGGAATTAAAAGTGGCATTAGCCGATCTAAGAATAGAGTATTGCAGGTCCACATCAGCATATGCTGCCTTAAATTAACCTGCGTAACCAAATATATGATGTATGTATGTATGTATGTATGTATGGTACTGGGCAATTTGAATATAGCCTATTGTGTTTATGTTCTCCAAAGTAAACAAGGAGAAAATAATTTAATATAGATTTTGAAGGTCAAACTGTTCCTGAGAAGTCGTATTACATCTGGTTGATTTCTTGAGGATTTGAAAGCGCAACCCTAGATTGAAAGGCTTACCATTTTCGCCACACTAACTCGCTTCCTGCTTACAGAAATGAAGTTCGATACACTTAAGATATGTTTCATTTGCTGCAGGGTGTCAATGGTGTTGAGATGAATTAAAAAATATAGGCAGATCATTATGGTACGGCAATTTAATACATTTTGATATTGTATAACGCTGCTTACAAATGCTGAAAAGTTGATTCAATTTCGAAGAACTTCTGTACGAAGATGCATCTTAGAATGGTTAAAGTCTGTTTCAAATTTGATGTGACTTGAATCTGTCCGCGAATAGAAACAATCAAAGTGTTATGCATGATTAATTTTGCATTCTCGCAAATCTGTCAAGACATCTAATTTGAGACGGACATTCGTTTGTACCATTTTCTGGACAGTAATTTAAACATTACTGTCCTTGAATTAGTTGGCGTGATAGCCTTGAATAGTAATAACGAGTTCACGCATCTTAAGAAGATGTATTAAATTTAAAAGTATCATATCACATTCATAATTTTCCGATGAGGCTTCATTATCAGCTTCTAGCATCGCTTGAATGATTTACTCTCTGAGCTATGTTACGATTTCTGAGTGATTTCAATATTGATAAAGTGCATGTTGTTTTACTAAAACAAGATAAAGTTTGTTTATGGATAGACTGTTTCTCTTTTCTCAAATAATTTGCAAGGAAGAATTTAGACGAAAAGTAACTCCAGCTGTCCTCTTTTTCTTATTGTTTCTATTATCAAGAGAATTCTATTCTAAACCCTTGGTACTTTGTTGAAAAGGTACCTGTAATATTCTGTATGCTAACTACCCCCGTATCAAGCCTTTTCTCGGTGATATTTCATCAAACTTGCATCTATATGACCAGAAATTGACGATGAGGGTTTACAACAAAAAAATTAATATTTATTGCTACAACGTAGTTTGGAAGTGAGTTGATGCTCTTAATATGCCATACGTTATGCTTTATTTATTGAATCATTAACCGCCTGTTTTAACGTCCTATTTGCGTGAGTTTACAAAGGCCTATTCCTTAGCTGATGCAAACAATTTATGCTGTTAGCGTATAATATTTAAGAACTACATGCAATTAAAAGGGAGGTTACCTTTCGTAGAATTTGTTACTGACGTATTCTCTCAGCAAGCAGCAGCACGGACATTTGGCATCACGGAAACTTGGAAGGCTAGTTTTTCTATGGCTAGTTGGCTAAGGAATATTATGTATTCATATTTATATGCATAAACCATGCTTTTCAAGACCTCAAGTTATACTAGACAACAATGCAATGGCCTTGTTGTGACGTCGTTTGTATAGACAAATAAATATATCTGTTAAAATAGTTAATGTGCATGGTTAAGTAAAATGTTGCCAGTTTCGAGGCCTATTCATAATGTAGTTTACTGTCTAGTTTTAATGATGTTTCGCGAATGGCAAACACTAACCGATAAATATAGTGATAAATCTGTAACATTTTCGACATTTTGCTATTAAACTGGTACAATTTGAGATCTATGATTGCAGCAGGTGCTGCACACTTCAGAAAAATGTTGTCTTTCTATAACACTGCAAACACGTAAGACTATTTAATTATATAAGTCTGATTGGATTGGTATCATAGCGTTATGTTGGTATCAACATCGTTTTAGCAATATGCGATCCACGACATGACAATTTCTGAATAAAGGCTCTTGGAGTAGCAAGCATATTCAATGGTGGATTATTTGAAGATATTGCTTGGCTGGAAATTCTATTTCTGGACAAGGACGATAACTGGATATTGCCCAATACTCCTCTCTGCATTTAGAAATAGCAAAGCTGCTGTGCTTGAGCCCATCTTACTCCTTGAAGAAAACAGTATTTTTAAGACGATTTTCTAAGCGCATATAAGATCATTGCTACGTTGAATGGATTTATGTCTAGCTTAAAATGCAAGGTTGAGACAAAACTAAAGCGGATGAATTCTATCGACCACTGAAGTATTCAACCATGTTTCAGAGTGATAAGACAGCAATAACGCGATGAAATAGGGCTCATTCAGTACGGAATATCTGTGAATGGCGTGATCTTGAAGTTTGTACAGAAACTCAAAATTGAGGTGCAGGTCTTGTGGACATTTCTTTGCAAGACTTCTCATCTGCAATTACCTGACGTGTGCTGTCAAATATTAAGCCATGCTATTTGTGATTCAAAAGCACTAAGAAGAGCAAAGAATGCCTCCATCTTAACAGAATATCAACAAATACCGTTAAGAGTTTAAAATTCATATGCAAATGATTTTCTGTCTATTTGGAAGAGTTACGTTGCTGCAAATTAACTGTCTTGTATTTTCGAATGTCAGTTAATGCTGACTGTGATCCAAAAGTATTGAGAAGACCAAAGAATGGCTCTGTCATAGCAGGATATCAACGAATCCCTTACAGAGTTTAAAATTCATATGCAGAAGATTCTAATTGAATGCAAGTCAACAGTCTTGTAATGTCAAATATCAAGCCTTGCTCATTGATATCCGGCAGCAGTACGAAGACTTAGGAGGACATGAATTATATATATATATATGACGTAATCAAAGTAAGCAATATACTTGAATTATCTGCAGGATTTCAATACATGTATGCAAATGATTCCATTTTTATTGCAGGAGTATGGGCATGCTGCGACTTAGTCGTCGTGTAGTGTCAAGTTATTGTGGTAAGGCGGTACTATGAAGTCCAAAGAATGCGTGTATAACAAATGCCGCAATAAGAAGTAAAGTGCAAAATGTCAAAGCTTCTTTGAAATGTCACTCACTTTGATTACGAGGGTTACGAGAAAGCCGCACCTTCATTTTCTTATAGTGTCAGCTGAACAAACATTTAGTGCCAGCCGCCAATGCACTAAAAAGACGAAAACGCCTTGTTTCGTGACAATAAATGACGTAATCAGAAGTAAGGTGTTATCTTGAATTTTGACCAAAGTTCTAAACATACTAGAGTTTTGAGAATACTGCAAATCAGCTGTTTTAGAATGTTATGGTTATTAATTAAACCATGGTTTTGTGTCATACGACAGAACTACGAAGACCAAGAGTGACTGTATCATAAATTTCGTAATCGAAAGTAAGCGCATTCTTGAATGTATGTGTCATATTGGGAAATGACGTTTTCGAAAGAAAGCTGCGTTATTAAATGTTGTGCAAAAGTAGAAATATCATGTGCAACCGATTTTTAATTGTCGTATCCTGTCAAGTACATGTTAGATTGATAAGACTCATTCAAATTGGACAGCAAGTCGGAAAGTGCTTCTTTGATTAAAGAGATATTTGATAAATTAAAATGAAAAGGCTCGATTTTCTACAAACTAATGTTGAATTAAACATTGATCAAAGAGGTGTTCAGCAGATGTACTTGAAAACCGTTTCCACCCTGTATCAACAAGGACCTGTTATTTGCTAAAGTTTGTTTGGAACGCATGTAGCAGTCAATTTGGAAGCAATTTGAGAATGAATTCATCAAATGCAATCTGAAGACTTCGCAAACTTAATTCAAAGGCCGCTCCTAACCTGTGTCAACGTGGATCTGTTATTTGTTGAAAATTTGGTTGGACAAATGTAATTACCAATTTGCAACCAAACTGAGAATAAATTCATCGAATGCGAAATGAAGGCTTTTTTGTGTATGGTTCTTTCTATCCTGTATAAACAGAACGCAACCTTTGTTAGAGGTTTGTTTCGAGCTGTTTAAAGAAAAATTTGCAGCCACACCCATAATATTTCTCGTATACAACAGCCTCTATCCTTTATCAGCCACAGCCTTTTATTTGCTAAAGTTTTGGCTGGAAAGTTTTAACTACCTAGTTGCAGCCAACGAAGGAATTTATTCAGCGAATGCGGCTGTGCAGCAAATGCAGTTGATTGCTGTTTCCATCCTGTATTAATGCTAGCTGGTTATTTGCTAAAGTTTTGGCTGGATACATTTAATAAACAACTTGCAACCAAACTGAGACTACATTCGTTCAACGTGATCCAATAGCTGTGCAGAAGATGTATTTGTTGGCCGCTGTTATTTATCGATAACAATCTGTTATTTCCCCATGTTTTGGTTGAAGACACCCGATCGCCTATTTGCACCCAAATAGAGACTGATTGATGTTAACTCGCGATAAAAGAGCTCATTATTGACTATTTTGCCACAGTTCGTGTATAGTAAAGGGACCGTACAGGACAGGGACATTGAAGAAATGAGCAGCATAGCATTGCAAGGATCCTGAAGACCATGACAAAACACAGTCACGATATGTTGCGGCGAAGATAGATGTGACATAAAAATCAACATGGCCCTAAATAAAAGAGAAATTATCAAATGTTGTGGGTTTATGGCTTTGAATACTGTCATTTATTTCCTTGGAATAATAGTTTTCATGTACATGGAATATTACTATGTAAAAGCTCCACCTGTACAAAATGCAACTGCTTTGAAAGAGACAATTGAGGATAGTCTTGGTGCAAAACTGAATGATTCACAGTTTAAATTCATATTCGATTCAATGGATGGCTTTATAAGCATCAACAAGTCTTGCAGCATCCCAAAGTATAAGCAGGGGTGGAAAAAGGAGTTGAGTAAAGATACGTTTGCGAGATGGGCGCACTTTACAGCTGCAGTGGTGACAACAGTAGGTAATAATCCCATAGTTTTTTATTAATTGACTATGCTACACTGTCATGCACCGGGTGAGTCAAAAATGTATCACCTACCTACACCTGTTTGAAAAGTCATAATGCAAAAACCATCTAACCAATTTGAAACATTCAAACTCCATTGCTTGACTGAAGTATTAAGCCTGACTCTAGCAAAACAATTTTGAGAATTGTTCTCTTATTTCACAATGCAATTGTTTGCTATCCAAAAGAAGAAATTCCTAAAAATTGTTTTCCATCAGCTTTGGCTAAATATACTTGCGTGGTTCAAGTAGATTCGCACTTCAACTTGTAGAGTGGCTTTGTTGGCTCAAGATATAGTTTTCTTGGCAAGAAAACTGTAAGAATGATCATATGCTCTTCGATCAATGCCAGGCACCAAAAATAACGTATCGTTTTCGAACTCTACCGGGTGTTAAAAAAAATGCAACCCAGCTATACGTGGAAATTTTCCAAAAATAATATATTTTGAAAATATGTAATGTATACCATCTGAAAGTACAATCTATCGTCTTTCCAATTATATGCAGTTTGGATGCATCAATGGAATTATTCATCATTTAATTGATCTTTTAGTAAGTATGGCCAATTTCAAATCCAGCACGCTGTAAGAGCAAGATCACCTTTTTTATCGTAAAAAGTTACAAAAAAGATTTTGTGAAAATATTTCAGGCCTAGAAGAACTCGAGGTGATGCCTTATGATATAAAATATTTACCCCCCTGAGATAACATTTATTAAAACTGATAAAATTAGCTCTCACAAAGATAAGTTTTCGCCTATGTAAATGTCCTACCACTTTCCTGCATTTAAAACAGGGCATACTTACCAAAACGTCAATTAAATAATTTAATTAATGAGCCAAAGCTGATGTGCTTTCAGATTGTATGCTTCAAATTAATTCAAATATCATTATTTTCTGAAAAATCTCGAAAAAAGGTGGGGTTGCTTTCTTTTAACACGCTGTATATCACACGTCTTGACTGTTTTTGAGTAAATCATTGAACAAACTATTTTTCTATTCATAATACATTAAAAACTAACTAATATAAATACATAAATATTTTACTGTTCTTGGCGTATGAAGACACAATATCATGTGGCCTCCACCAAGAACGGCACTTACAATTCTACAAATTCAACTTCAGAACAAAACAGTAACAACAACAACAACAAACTTACAAACAGTCAAAAGAAACGAAGGGGACTGGCAATTCCACACCAAACCATGCAGTGGGTCTAACCCTTTTATATCATAGATTTTTATCAGTTTTGCACGCCAGATGGCTGGTGCAAAACGTTTGGCTAACTACTGAAAAAACTAACGCATCAAAAATTATGAAAAATTTCTGAAAATGTAAGTTGAAGTCTCTTTAACAGGATATCTAATCGTACGAATCGGTTGGATGTTTTTTGTAATACTTTTTTCAAAAGGTGATACATTTTTTTACCCATCTGGTAATTACTTTAGCTAATTTTTATAATGCTTTGTGCCAGTTCTCACCCCATATGATTTGTGAGAAATTCTTTCTGCTTACAACTCTTTATATCGGTAAGAAATTTGATATTTCTCATCACATCTTTTCTACCAGATGACTTTAAAAAATGTTTCTGCATTTCCCAAGAGATACAATCTTGTTTTGTCAACCATCTTCTTAAAGTTATAGATGATCTTATCGTGGAAAGACTGACTAGCATAGAGGTGAATATTTATATACCTGAAGTTAGTCAGGTCGTTGGAAAAGTTATGGACTCGAAAATTGACCAAAATTTGTCCGGTTAGCGATGATAAGTAGAGACTCTCGTGCTTTTTTGTCATCATCATTACCACTGTTTTTGTGTGATTGGACAGCTTCAGTAGGTTAATTTGAGGCTGACCTCCACTGCAGTAGTTTTGATCGTTGACCAGCGCGCTTGTCTAAATGCGCATGCTCTGATGTTAGAGACTAACTTCAGTGGGTTATTGACGCCCGCCCACACGTATACTTTTTGCTTGAGAGTGCGCATTTTTTCTTCGTTTGGCAGTTTGTAGATGTAAACGATAAAGACATGCGAACAAATGGTGATGTGACAGCAGAGCCAAGAATAATCTGAGCGTTGCCATTTTGCTTGACATCAGCTATCACCTTCACCATGCGAAATTGTCACCATGGCCGTTTTCAAAGAATGTCAGTATTTACATGCTGCAGCTGAAAATAACTTGATAACAATGGTCTGGACTTAGAATCTTTGAAATACTTAGAAGAAAAGCGCTTGAAAAACGTATTAATGTGAACGGGGCTTTTGGCTTGATACATTTCAAGATTGAAGTAAATGAATGGAGACGTAGCAATATAGTTTGCAAATAGAACGCAAGAGGGCCATATGCCACTTATTATCCTTGCGTTTGACGATCCTTGCAGAATGATTCCTTTTGTTGTCATACAAAATAAACAAGTAGCATATTCACCTTCAAACCCGTTGTTTCGCTTTAGATATCATGGAATGGTGCAAACTCTAAACGCCATTGAATTGGGATCAATCGTGATTGGTTGAAAATCTGTTGTCACGTTAGTTAGCAATGTTTTATAAAATAGGCTCATTCGTTGCATTTGCTTAGCTGTGTTTGTTAGCAAGCAAAATTGACTTTATCAACATATCAATTCAGCTGAAGTTGACTTTGACTTGACAGAAATCGATGAACACTATATTTCATCATCAAACATTCCCGAGTTTTTTTGCCCTTGCTATATGACAAGTGCCACCTTTCATTCTGCCACCGTAAATGGGAAAGTTGATTACGCATCGATAAAGAAAACAGGCCACTCAGTCAGCCGCGCTTGTCTGATCAGTAAAGTCTTGCGATGGAGTATACCGGGTGAACATAAAAAGACGTTGGGCATTCGCAAATTTGAATTGCTGCATTTTAGCTACTTGGAAAATTTGCTCTTTAAGCATTTGTTAGTATAGGGAAAAGGCTATGCTAGATATCTAAAGAGGGGCTGGCTCAGTGGTAGCGCACTCGACTACTGTTAGCGAATGCATCTCTTTTGTGCTGTCTTTTTTGTTGCTATTTTCATGGTCCATAAAATTGGCGACAGCAAAGATATGACACTCGCCAAGCATGCCGGTTGCATGAGCCCCTTTAACCTTATCAGCAGGAGCACCCCAACATGGCAAAGAACTACAAAGATTAAGGTCAAATTTTATAATTCATTAATCAGAATGTGAAGCAGAATATGAAAATGTCCTGCTCATCAGGATATTTCAACTTTTATTTCATCATAAGCATCAGGTACCCCATTCACACTGACACAGTTATACCAACTTTATGTAAACCAGGTTAAATTTCAACCAATCAAATGAATTCGATTTGTTAGATTGACCAAATAGAACGCAACATTAGATAACCTGGTTTAGTTTAAGCTTGGTTTACGTAATGAGCGTGAATGGAGGAATAAGGAGGTAGTATAGTTGATAAAGTGGTCTGCTCCTTTCATCATTCTTTTGTTTTTATTTACATCTTGACTTATTGACCATGGAATCGTTTTGTTTGTTCTGGGATATTCCTTTGTACAGGCAAATAAAAAAAATCAACATCAGCTATTACTAGGAAATCTGCCCTTATTATTAACACATCATCATTCAAAAACTTTGTTTATATGAGTGTTACCTGCAAACATACGGGTGTCCGTATTCTTTCATACTAATGTTATGTGCTGACCATTTTCTTGATGTTATCTGTTTTTAGCAAATTCAGTAATTCACCGTGTTTTTAAGTTCTATTTCGTTCGTACTGGAAATAAAAACTTGTTCAACATCTGTCGTAAAGCGAGCTTATATACAAGTATTTTAGACATCGAACTGAATCCCTGTTTAAATTTAGCTCTCCCGTCCACCGTCCAGTTTAGCTTCAGCTTGCCTGTTGGCTGGTTTGATGTAAGATTGCTAATAATAATAATAATAATAATAATAATAAACTTCTTATTTACAGTTGATAAGTTAATTACTGATAGTTCGTACTCTTTAAAAGAGTGAGCTAATAAAAACCAACTAATATATACATACTTTATACAGCAAACCATAATATTTAAAATCAACAGCATAATTTACAATTGCATCCTTCCCCTCCCCATGTTTTGATTTTTTTGCAAAAGGAAGGAACCGTTTCGCTGCTCTTTATCGCATCAGGTATGCTGTTCCAGAGTATACTACCCCTAAAACATATAGAGTTCATGCCAAAGGCCACGGTGGATGTGCTTGGAAGTAAAACTGTGTTCTTTATTCTGAGATTATATCTGACCTCTCTTTTCTGGAATAACTCCGAAAGAAATAGAGGGTTCACGTGATGTAATGTTTTGTAAATCTCTATCATCAGTCTTTGTGAATTCTGAACATGGACAGTTTTTTCATTATTTCTGACAAGAAGGTCAGCAAAAGGTGTATNCATCTGTCGTAAAGCGAGCTTATATACAAGGATTTTAGACATCGAACTGAATCCCTGTTTAAATTTAGCTCTCCCGTCCACCGTCCAGTTTAGCTTCAGCTTGCTTGTTGGCTGGTTTGATGTAAGATTGCTAATAATAATAATAATAATAATAATAATAAACTTCTTATTTACAGTTGGTAAGTTAATTACTGATAGTTCGTACTCTTTAAAAGAGTGAGCTAATAAAAACCAACTAATATATACATACTTTATACAGCAAACCATAATATTTAAAATCAACAGCATAATTTACAATTGCATCCTTCCCCACCCCATGTTTTGATTTTTTTGCAAAAGGAAGGAACCGTTTCGCTGCACTTTATCGCATCAGGTATGCTGTCCCAGAGTATACTACCCCTAAAACATATAGAGTTCATGCCAAAGGCCACGGTGGATGTGCTTGGAAGTAAAACTGTGTTGTTTATTCTGAGATTATATCTGACCTCTCTTTTCTGGAATAACTCCGAAAGAAATAGAGGGTTCACGTGATGTAATGTTTTGTAAATCTCTATCATCAGTCTTTGTGAATTCTGAACATGGACAGTTTTTTCATTATTTCTGACAAGAAGGTCAGCAAAAGGTGTATCATAGTCGTCAAACAAAACACGTAGTGCTCGTTTGTGGATCTGATTGATTTTATTATTTGCTCCTTTTCCACAGAACATCCAAATTAAGGGGCAGTATTAAAAGTTTGACATAACGAACGAATTTCTAAATTGATGTGGTGTGATTTTGTCGTCTGCCTGCTTCCACCTTCAGTTTGTTCATGTTTTGGCTTTCTGACTACTTCTTCTAGAAAATTGTATTGCCTATGTGCAAACTAAATTGATGCATCAATAATGTATTTAACAGTATATTCTTCTTCATAAGAAATCAAGTATAGGCTGTAGTACTAGCATTGTCGAAAATTTGAGAAAATTTCGGTACTGCGGCTCGAATTTTAATAAACTGCCCAGTTTTGTTATCGTTGTTAAAGCAGGAAATTGACCATTCGCATTTACAGGATGTTAAACCTAACACATTTGATGCACTTAAGATCAGTATCAATGTAATGTACAAATATACTACATATGCAATAATACTGTATAGTACATATACATCCTCCTTTCTGAGTTTGATTGTTGGTCCTTACAATAATAGCGAATACAACTATAATGGATAAAACTTTTTCAGAAATTACACCAAGAAATGCTAGTCAATTTCATGGCAGCCTTTCAGTGATTTGTTATGAAGAAAAGTGTATTGCTGGCCTGTGTGGCAATTTTTTATATCTAACTGAAACACATTGCACGAGCAGGTAGCTTAGCCTCCAAATCTTTCGCTTCTTTAGAAAAATATTCCACGGATGGTTAATGCATCTTCTGTTTGATTTAATGGTTTGAAAGGAAGTTCAAGTACTTTGCTATAATCCTATATGTAGCATTTCTGATATCTTGATTATTTACAGCGTCTTCTTTGCTTGGGCCAGTTTTGAGAATGTGACGTCATCAAATTGCTAAATCGTAAACTAGAAAAGCTACAGATTTCTGGCCTTCATAAATTATGGTTTTCTTGAAGATTGTACCGTTTTCCATATCTTAATTTAGGATCTATGATTACTTTAATTGTTTTCAAAACTTTTCACGAGTTCTTTCAGTAAAGAGAAAATCGCTGTAATTCTGAAAATAATCAAGATATTAGAAATCCTACATATATGATTATAGCAACGTACCTGAATTTCCTTTCAAGCCATAAAATCAAACGAAAGATGCATTAACCATCCATGCAATGTTTTTTAAAGATTTGGAGGCTATGCTCGAGCAGGTACTTAGATTTCTTTGATTATTAACAGAATCTCGTTCTCTAGTACGTAACTGTAATTACAGATCAAAACATAAACTTACTGATTCCTCGTATGACAAACTTCCTCACTTTGCTCTCCATTTTTTTTCACAGGTTACGGTGATGTTGTACTCGAGTCAGATGCTGGCAAAGGCTTTCTTGGGTTCTATGTAATATTTGCGATACCGGTTCATTTGTACACGAGCTATCTCGTTGGCAAAGCTATCACTTGGATACTGAGAAAGCTTTTGTTTTTTTAATTGAGCGCCGACTACTTCATCGTGTTGTTGTCAAGCGAGAGTCTGTTAAGGTACTAGTTATGTCATTCCTACTCTCTGTTTCATGGACGTCCATCTTTGCTTTGATGATAATGCAGAAATATAAATGGACTCTAGTAAATGCTTCGTACTTCTCGATTGTCTCCATGACTACTATTGGTTTTGGAGATCTAACGATTGAGTATAAATTCGAGCCAGTCGAGATGTACCTTGATTGGCATCTGTATACTGGTACAGCTTTGGTAACATCGGTGATCGACGGTATTGTGAATCTTATTAAATCGTCAAGTACAGAAATGCATCAAGATTTGTCAGTTCAGAAAGAGAAAAACCAAGAAGCAACCAATTCTTCCGATGAAAGGCATAGGTCTACGCAAGATAATGAACTACATCAGAATTCAACGCAAAATAATGGCAATGGTTGTAGCAGTGAAACATTGGGTCTTAACATCAGAAGCAGCTTCAACAATGTCCATCCTATTTGAAAATTATACGTAAAAAGCGCAGGCAGTTTTCCAAAGACTCCTAATGCAGGATATGCTGCTGAACGTTCTTAGTTGATCTTCCACGTAGACAATATATGGGATGTCCCAAAAAAGACCTCCCATTTAAGAAATCACCAAAACTCGATTATTATGCCTATCATTTAGAATCCTTTTTTATCTGTCTTGTCAATCATTCAATTATCTTTAAAGATGGTAAAGTTAATGTTCTTATCACTTAAAGGGTATAAGATGACATGTTGAAAAACCTTATGTTGACCCATACATTTTACTCAATATTGTAAATCTTGCCTAAGAGCCCAAATTCTTAGATTGTTCTTCCTTGTTCAAGTCTCTAATAATGGAAAGGATTTCTTTCTGACGTTTATTACCAAATTAGAAGCTTAATTGACCCAAAGAAATTCATTTGGTCCAGTATGCTTCGAAACCAGGCAGCGCTAAGAAGATCCAGATATTCAAATTTCCAAAGTAACGAAATCGATAAGGTATACCTGGGAAATAATTTGGTTCTTGGTATCCTTACCAAAATAGGAAATTGGAAGATTGGCCTTGAAATCAAATTTTGGTGTTTTTCAAACATGGGCACTTTTATTGGGACGACGCCCGGCAAGGAACCTTCAAAGCAAACCCGCAAAGTGCATGAACGATAATAATTAAAATGAATGCAAATGGTACATTATACAGTTGTTGTTGTTGTTCTGAAAGGTGAAAATGGATAAAATTTGGTCGACATGGACAGTCTTTTAATGCAGTTCACTGAACAGTTGATGTTAAATCGCTAGTGAATCCTGTGTCCTTGAGAATATTCCTGTAGCCAAATTCGATTTGAAATGTGTAAATAATTGCCTTCATGTTACCTTCCTTCCAGATTTCAAACCATACAGAGTTGGTCACACCAGATGAAAAATGTTTAAATTCGATATTTTTTAAATCACTGTTTCTGCAATGTTGCAAAATTCGTAAAATGGGTGAATGGACTTCTAACCAAATCTCAAAAATCGTCTCATAGCGTCCGTCTATTCATTCATTCAGTTGTCAAAAGTCTGCCTTTAACTCACACCAGGCAAACAAGTGTGAAACAACTTTTTGGTCCAGACGAATTGTCGTTCTTCTACTACCAAAAAGGCTATCGTTGCATTAAAATGTTTAGATAGACGTTTTTGGAGCGCAAAATGTTTTTAACAAGATCAATTTGTATCTTTTCTGTTCGTACTGTTGGAAACTGTTGAAAATTGTCGGCATTTAAGATCTTTGGTGATGAAAATTTCGTAAGATTTTAAATTTCAGAGTCTCCTTTTCACCGAAATTAAATTACATCACCATTTCCTGCAATTAATATAATTGAACCATTTGTCACTTAATTTGAATTAAGTTGTTCGTTCTTCAACGTTTTCTTCAGGTATGATCCTATAGAATTCACGGAGAGCAGTAATAGACGATCGCGCTAAAGATGGGACCGATAATTGTTTACGACGATCCTTTGCGTCTCTTGGCAAATCAACCAATAGAATCAATCGAAATCGAAATCGAGAGACGTAAAGGATCATGGTAAAAAATTCCCTGACCACAATCCTCTATTGAAGAGTTTTTTGTTGGTAAAAAACTTCAAGACAGCCTTCGAGACAGGTATCATAATAATAATAATATATCGAATAGCGGAATACGAGGCTTGCAGCCTATAACACCCTAGGATTATGAGTTAATCCGGAAGAAAACTATTTTGAAATATTCTTTAAAATAAATATTATATTTTGTTTCCTATCAAACCTGAAATAAACAAAAAACAACTCGACTGTCTCATAAGACGAATTTTCCAGGGTATAAATTCGCTCAAATTTGTTTAACTAACTTATCAATATCATATCAATATCATAACATATCATAATTTGACATACAAAGCCTTTCGTCTTAACCTTTAGGGCTATCTTCAAGAAATCTTATTTTTCAACTCAATATAAAATCTCAGGGTTTCGCAACAGTTGATCTTCAATTAGCGCCGTTCTTGATTTTAAAATGGGCCTATTTAAAGTAAGGGAAACAGTTAGGTTCTATACATATTGCCAATAGCCAGCTGTCGTTATTGTAAAAAAAAAACGCCACAGTCTTGAAAAATTCTAATGCAAACTGTTTCAAATTCATTATAAAAAAATAACCTTTATTTAAATCTGCAATGATTAGATTAAATTTTGATACATTTTCCAGTATTTTTGGTAACTTGGATGAAGAATTAAAAATCAGCAAACTTCAAATGGGCTCTTTGCTCTTAGCTCTTAGGACTAACTAGTTGATATTTTGGCCTTAAAGAACATTGACGGAGATATAAGACTACTTGACTTAGGGGTCTGGGTAATCTAAATGCAGCCTATTGTATTATATTGTATTTGATGATCCCAATAGATAGTCAAAATAATTTATGTTAAAGCTAGATCACCATATGTCCGTCGTTTGTCTTTCAAACAAAAGATTTCGTTTCAGATGGGGAAATGACTAACAATTTTTTACACTAGAAGATGAACAAATCGTCTCAGACGGACAAGTCGTCTGGAAGTAAACGGGACGGACGAAATATTCGTTTATCCGGAAGATTTTTCGAAGACGATTTATTTGTCTACAAGAACAAGTTGTCAAACGTCCGACTTAGATTCACACCAGACGAAAAACTGTCAGACGACTTGTACTTCCAGACGATATGTTCGTATTCTAGTGTGAAAGGGCTAATGATCAATCATTTCGCAAGCAGCCTCTCGAGAGGAACTTCAATCGAAATCTAGTTACCCAAATACACGGACACGACTGATGATGGCAAGTGCTATTCCCTCCGATAAACTTCCAGTTCTATACTACACCCCCCCCCCCTTAGTAACGACCCCGCCGGGCGTTAAAAAGACAGCAGGGAGAATTCTCAAATTATAAATTTAGACTGGGATCACACAAATCACGGCGAGGAAGAGCAAAATTTCGGTGGGAAACGAATTTTCTTGGCAGTTCATCATTTCACCTTGGCGGGGAAGCGTTTCAGCGGGGTCGTTACTGGGGGGTGTTATACTAGATAATTGAAATGAAGCCTCAGTGGTGAAAAGTAATCCAGATTCATCTCCCCAAATATGCTACAAATTGTCAACAATTTTCGTGATATGAAAAAGTAAGGCAAAAAGTAATGTAAACTGTCATGTAAGTGAGATCCGGTCACCTTCAGGCCTTTTATTGGATGTCTGTTCAAGTTTAGTGGTTAGAACATAAAAGAATGCAGAAATCAAAGTCAAGACTTATGAAATTAAAATTGTCATATAACTTTTTTGGTACCAATTGGCACGAGCCATTTGGTAGAAACTTGCTACAAAGGTGTTTCTAATTTTTGAAATTTTTTTAAGAGGATTGCGAAACATATATTTTTCTTATTTAGGTTTGAATTTTACAATTGATTTATGAATACAGAAATTTGTTGGAAAAGCACCATTGCGCAATTGTCTAAAAACGATCCTACAAAGGCAAAATATTTGAACATTCTTAACATCGCCTTGAAACACACACATTTAGGGGATCAGATTAAGACTAAAATGGAATGTTCTGTCAAGCCTGAGCCAAGAAACAAGACGTAAACTGCAATCGAAACAGTGCTACAGATTATGTAAGCAAAGGTCAAATTTAGGCCAACTTCAAAAATCGATATCTCTGCTTTCTTTTGACCAATCTTGAAGCAAGCTTTGCAGCCAATAAACCCCTACAGTATACTACATGATGCAAGCCCAAAAGCTATTTGGGATTCAGAACTTTAGTTTTTGGCATTTAATAGGAAAAAAGGACCTAATGGATCACAGTGCATATACCAAGTCTTCAGGCTCAAAAAGATTTTGGTCATTCTACCCCTACCAAAAAGAGCATTTTTAACAATGGATCTTTTTAGGTTGTTTTAGTTGTGATTTTCAGGGCCTAAGGAGTTAGTTGCCAAATTTCTGAAATTATCGAAGCATATGCCTATGCATACCCTTTATGTCCTTCAAGAATATGTTGTTGATCTCAGCGTAGTTTGCCTTTACCAACACAGGGAAAATGTTTTGGCCGCTCACTGAAGAACACTTATCTCATGAAACCTCTTGCTTTGGGTAAGCAGCTGCAAGCAGGCCTAAAACAGAGGTGATCACCGTAAATACACTCGTGAAATTCTGATATTCGATGCACAGGGANCCAAGTCTTCAGGCTCAAAAAGATTTTGGTCATTCTACCCCTACCAAAAAGAGCATTTTTAACAATGGATCTTTTTAGGTTGTTTTAGTTGTGATTTTCAGGGCCTAAGGAGTTAGTTGCCAAATTTCTGAAATTATCGAAGCATATGCCTATGCATACCCTTTATGTCCTTCAAGAATATGTTGTTGATCTCAGCGTAGTTTGCCTTTACCAACACAGGGAAAATGTTTTGGCCGCTCACTGAAGAACACTTATCTCATGAAACCTCTTGCTTTGGGTAAGCAGCTGCAAGCAGGCCTAAAACAGAGGTGATCACCGTAAATACACTCGTGAAATTCTGATATTCGATGCACAGGGATAAAAAAATTCAAATATGTCATTCGAAAGCAGTTACTTCCAGTGGAAAGTCTCACGGATATGAAAGAGATTTTGAATTGGATGTTCACATGTTTAATATGAAAGGTGCGAGGCCTTATTTTGATGAAAAAATGTCATCATGGAAAATGGTTGATCTACCCTGCTGCATCCCAGAACTTTATCTACTGCCCGAATACAAAATATAGATCCATTTGGCTATAGTTGGAAAATTGCATCCAGTCTCAAGTCTCTGCTTGAAATGGTGCTACAAATGACAAGGTGAGTTTGGTCGAATGTTCATTTTGTAAAATTGGCTGAAGTATTAATAAGTAAAATTGAAGGAATGAATGTATCCTATATTCTGTGATCTAGAACTTCAGTGCTTTAATTGTGTAGAAACAATGGCAACATAGCTCAAAGAAAAGACATAGCTTTAACATAGAGACCAAATTTTGGTACCTTGTTAAACATGAAAATGGCGACAACAAAGGCCAACCAACAGATGGCACGTGCAAAGCATGCTGGTTGAAACAGAACCAATCACATTTAGCCATCACAAAGGTGATCGGTTTCAAGGCTTTTGGCTTATGCACAAGCCTGGACAGAGTTGTACCTCCAAGAGTGTCTGTAATGATTTTATTCTGAAAGATAAAAATATTTACGAACAAAGCAATAGTGCATTGAGCTTAAAACAATCCATCCATTATTTATCTCCCATGACAAAATATTGTTGAGGCTGTTAAGAAGGTGAAAAAACTGATCCGCCCAAACTTTATATAAATGTGATATTCTGATCCACTATTTTGACAATTGAATGCAGACAAAGTTGCCTAAATTGGTCTCTGAATCTTGGTCTAAATCTAAATCTTGAAATATTAGATTTTTATCGACAGGTGAAAGTAGAAATCTTTTAGATTTGTCTGTTAGATTAATTTAGACAATGTTCCTAAAGCTGCGAGTTTTTTTTACAAACCCTGTAGCCATATTTTTCCACAACGAATATAGGAGAATTTCTTCACAGCTTCTTGCAAAATTATTGCATTACATCGTATGCAGCCAATCATAAAACCTTATTTTATTTGAACCTCGACTCTAATTCGAGGTCCCAACATTGCGCCAAGTTTGTTTTAAAACTACTCGTCATCCTGACCAAAAACAGCTGGGACATGGGCAAATTTCAGTGTTGTCGTGATGTTTCCTGAAATATGGAGACGAAAACGTAGGTTTAGGACCTTCTGATCCCTCTCCCCCTAATTCAATGTTGCTGAGGTGAAATGGTTTTTGCTTCAAGCAACATTGAACGCTATATCTTTGTAATCAGTTGAATTGGATACAGCAAAACTATTGGTCAGGCAAAGGTCCTATGTTGCGCATTACTAAAAAAATATCACACAGTATTGTTACCAAAACATTGAAAAAACAAAGTGCACTTTGTAACGAAATTCGCGTAATGAACATTTTTTTTAAGATATCTTCAAGACTGTTTTTCGATCATTGCTAGGCCGGGATGCCAAATGACAATAAATATCTGCAACCAAACAAATGTCTAGGCGCTGACCTTTTTTGGAGTGAGCCAAAACAGGTTAATGTTTGCTAGCATATGCAATTTTTTCTATATTTCTACCTGGTATCCGGAGGTAGTTTTAGGACACAGTGAGAAGGTAAGCTCATCGACGCAGTGTTCTGGTCCTTCCTCTCGATGGGACCACACCTCGTGATTCCTTTAGCCTGGAATTACAAATCAAATCAAATTATCATTATTTAAAGTTGGTGTAACATAGTTTTAAGAAACTAATTAATACCAACTATTTATAAGACAGTGTACAAAGATATAGAAAATTATACAATATTTACAAGCTACATAACTTATGAACAGGCTACTTACAGATTCTACAGTTACATTTTTCACCCGCCCAGGCTTTTATCTTTCTTTTAAAGCTTGCAACTGTTGGTAGCTCCTTTATTTCATCGCAAAGAGAGTTCCACATTACAGAGATTTGGTGACTCTCCTCACCCTACGTAGCAGCTTCGATAGGGCAGGGACTCGAACCACCAACCTTAGACTGGTAGTCAAGCGCTTTACCACTGAGCCAGCCCTGCCATATACGATCGTGAGTTATCAACAAATTTCAACAAGCTATAGTCCCTTTTGTGATGAAAAGGCTAATTTAGATATTGGAGTTAAATGGACTAAATCATTCACACCGTTCTAAATTCATGGGCAATCATGCGTGGAAGCTGAAAGAGTCAGACAAATGCCATCTTTTGGTTCTTGGGCAGAGATATGATGATCCAGTTACTGTTAGGATTGGAAATGCTGATGTCGTTAATGGCTGGAGAGAGAAGTTACTTGGAGTTCACATTGATAGCAAACTTTCCTTCGACCATCATGTCTCGAAAGTTTTGCCACTTTCCGTGTATGAATCAGAACAAACTAAGAAAGTTGATGAGGGCATTAATTACCGCAGTCAGTTTCAATACTGTTTCACAGCAGGCAGCTTAACCAAATAATCAACAAAATACAGGAACGGGTTTTGAGAATTACATATAAGGATGCCGAATCTACTTTTAGAGAGCTATTAAAGAAGGACTGTGCAGTTACAAAGAACTACAAAGAAAGAACTTGCAAATACTTATGATTGAGATGTACAAAGCTAGAAATGACCTGAGCCCTTCATGCATGCAGGAAATCTTCTGTGAAAATGAAAGTCATTACAATTTGCGTAACAATAACGAATTTATTCAACCCAGTGTGAGATTTGTCAGCAATGGGACAGAAAGCGTCCGATTTAAGGGTCCGCAACTGTGGAAAATGTCCACAACCAATTCGAAATTCAGAATCCCTTAGTCCGTTTAAAGCAAAGATAAAAGATTGGTACGGAGAAAATTGTCCGTACAAATTGTGTCGCATTTTTATTCCGAACTTGGGCTTTTTATAAGAAATGTTTTTAGATATCTGTTTTTTATATTGTATACTTTTGATGACTTGTAAATATTGTATCCACCTTTTCTTATGTAATATTTGTATATCTATTTTTAACGTTGGAAATAATTAGCTAACTACTTTTAGCTAGCATATATTGTAATCCAACGAAAAAGAAATATATAATAATATTGAAATAATAATATTCCATTATTTGATATATTGTCAATAACATAACTGTCGCTTCGGTCGCTTCATCAAAAGTAACAATTCCAAGATATAAGATAACAAATTCAGAA
>REGM01000290.1:224508-292366 GCA_004194415.1 Aurelia aurita
TCAGAACAAACTAAGAAAGTTGATGAGGGCATTAATTACTGCAGTCAGTTTCAATACTGTTTCACAGCAGGCAGCTTAACCAAATAATCAACAAAATACAGGAACGGGTTTTGAGAATTACATATAAGGATGCCGAATCTACTTTTAGAGAGCTATTAAAGAAGGACTGTGCAGTTACAAAGAACTACAAAGAAAGAACTTGCAAATACTTATGATTGAGATGTACAAAGCTAGAAATGACCTGAGCCCTTCATGCATGCAGGAAATCTTCTGTGAAAATGAAAGTCATTACAATTTGCGTAACAATAACGAATTTATTCAACCCAGTGTGAGATCTGTCAGCAATGGGACAGAAAGCGTCCGATTAAAGGGTCTGCAACTGTGGAAAATGTCCACAACCAATACGAAATTCAGAATCCCTTAGTCAGTTTAAAGCAAAGATAAAAGATTGGTACAGAGAAAATGGTCCGTGCAAGTTGTGTCGCATTTTTATTCCGAACTTGGGCTTTTTATAAGGAATTTTTTAAGATATCTGTTTTTTATATTGTATACTTTTGATGACTTGTAAATATTTTATCCACCTTTTCTTATGTAATATTTGTATATCTATTTTTAACGTTGGAATTAATTAGCTAACTACTTTCAGCTATCATATATTGTAATCCAACGAAAAAGAAATATATAATAATCATAAAAAAATAATATTCCATTATTTGATATATTGTCAATAACATAGCTGTCGCTTCATCAAAAGTAACAATTCCAAGATATAAGATAACAAATTCAGAAATCACGTTTACTTCTATCAAGGATCAGACAACACAAATAAGAATTTGGAAATTTCATTACAAGAGGTGTATTGCTTTCTCCACCTCTCTGGACAATCTAAATAGGTTGGCAAAACGAAACGAAGTGTATCATTAATAGAACTAATTGATTGCAGCCCAATATGGTGCATAGTTCAGTGGAATAGCAGTACACAACATGTATCTGCATATTCTTACACGACAGATAATTCGCTGAAGTTAATTTATGTTGGGTAAGGTGAGCAAAGAAAACGTGGGCAGTTTGCTCATTTACATTAGCGAGAGTCCACACAGTCATTCGGTTAAGATTTTGTCTTGTAAGTGAAGACAAAATTAGTACAATAACTTAGTTTGCTGAGATCGGTCATTCTTATACATATCTATTAGTCATTTAGTCATAAAACTGTGTTCTTGTTTTAGATTTGTCTTTTGTCCCTAAACGCAATGCATGTTCTCTCTCAACTCTCTGATATCTAGTAGAGAAAAATTGTGTTTGTCGTATTTCGAAACTTTAAATGGGCTTAGAAAATTATTCCAGTCATGACACTATTACAGAAATCTTGCAAACCGCGATCTTAGTAAAGGTGCCCATATAAAAGCGATCCGCATTTATTTTTACCAACCCAGAATATCGTTAAGAAGAGGTAAATTCAGTGTATCTGATTGATATATGGTTTCTCGTACAAGATCGTAATCAAAACCACTTCATATAAGTTATATCCATTTAACATAACTAAATCAATTTCAGATGCATCTCGTCAATCATAATCATACGATATATCACAAATTTTAGTTCTGTTACGTCAATTTTTCGATTTCTTCCCACTATATAGAAAGTACAACGATCTTATCTCAGAGAGGAAATAAGAAGAAATCGTATTTATGACAAGATTATAGAGCATGACCGATACATATATCCCTTGGTTTGATAAAAGGTATTCTACAATGATACACATTACTCTGATCTAATTTTATGCTTGCTTATCTTCACCTCAAATCTATTAAATTTACGTCGTAGATTTGACATTAGATACAGTTCTCATATAAACGTTGCTGACCTAATGAATTGAATAGTATTAAAGAATAGTGACAATGTCGATTCCTCGCCAACGGTTGTTTTATGAATTGGCTTTGTTCTTAGTCAGGTGCGTTTCGTTCAGTTGACGGATGTCAAACAAATTAAATGAAGAGATAGTCTTAAAATTATCGGAGATTGTCAAAAGGAAGATGATGTAATCTGACCTAAAAAATAGGGTTTCCTTAGGTTGTCCACTGTGATTCTAAAAATACTCATAAAGTATCAGAGGTTGTTTCATGAGTTCTTGTGAGACAAAAGATGACATAATTTGGCCGAAGCAACTCTGGTTTCCTTAGTCTTCAAATTATCAACTTTTGTTTCATCAGCAGACAAAAATGATGTATTTTGACCTAAAACAACTCTAGTTTCTTTAGTCTTTACAAGATCAGAAGTTGTTTCATCAGCTAACAAAAATGATGTATTTTGACCTGAAAAAAGTCTGATTCCCTTAGGTAGTCCGCTTTGATTCTAAAGGTAGTCTTTGAATTGTCAGAGGTTGTTTCATGAGTTGTGGTCAGTGGCGGACTGGCTCATAATTTTTCACCGGCCATGGAGGACTTAAAGGGGCCCTAGTGGGTGTGGCCTGAAAAAATGAGGGTGTGGTAAAGAGAAAATTTCGTCGCAATCAGCGCCATGGCTAGTGCAAATTAAGTGGGGGTATTAAAATGAGAGGGTCTGGGCCCTAGGAAAATTTTCGGGGACACGCCTTCTACTTTGGCTTAGAACACTTCTACCTTCTACAAATCCCTTATTTGCCAGTGCTAAAATAGAATTTTGACCATTTTGTAACAGTTTTTTTATAAATTAGCATCCCACATCACTTTATTCATTAAAAGAATATACTGCTACATTTTCCCAACGTTGAACTAAGGCTCGTGCTACAGATTATTACTAATCGATTTTTAAATCCCCAAATCACCACGAAAAATTGTCTCTCTGTCCATTCATGTCGAGTCTTTTGAAAAATTGATCGATGTTTTGTTATCGTTTTCAGTGTTTTCGAGACCGAAAATTTTAAGAAACTCGGTTACAGCTCAATATTTTAAGAAGACTAAATATTTTACAAAAATCCTTGAATCTAATTATGAATTTTAGCTAAAATTAAGTCATAAATCTTCAAAATAGGTAACAGATTTCATTAGGGCTAGCGATAATAATAATAATACCTTTTTTACTGTTAGTTTTACAATAGTGCAAGCACTAATACATACTAACATGAAGCATCTTAAGAGATTGCATTATTTTAAGAGATTAATCATCTTAAGAGATTGACTGCAAGCGTTGCCAATTTAGCTCCAATCAATTCGCAATAACTTTTATGTTAATCCTGAAAAGTTACCTTGAACATAGGCACCAGGTTTATTGATATTGGTGCTTCCAAAGTTGAAATATTATTCTTTCAAATTCAAATATGTTCAAATTTGACTTCACCTCCAAACCACAGCTTTGGCGTTTTGGCCTAAGAAAATTCCTGAAGCACATTGAAATTAAGAATGAAAATTAAAGAAAAACTAAGAAATGCATTACAGGTGAACTCTAGAAAATACTATATAAAATAATCTTATTATTGTTCAAATTTTATCAAGGCTAGTATTGATTTATTCGCTGTTCTTCAAGAATNACTACGTTGCTGTTATGGTGCATTCATGATTGATGCCAGAATTCGTGTACTTAAAGACCAATTCATCGCCTCGACGAGTTGTTTTACTGTGCATCAGTGCTTGCAGCAAAAAGCACCTTTATTCCTAAAGATGAATAACAATTTATATATCAGATCGAGAATTTACTGTCTCAATAGTAATAACATTAAATTTTGTTTAACTATTACTACTACTAAACTGTTTCCACCGAGTTTTCAGTATTCAGCTTTTTCTTACAGCTTGTAAACGATCTAATAAAGATTTTAATTAGTGTATACCGCGCAATTTCCTTGCTTTAAAAGCATACGGGTGACAACAACAGCAACGTTTACACGAGAAGAGAGAAGATTTCATGAAGCAACGTGAACTTTTTTTAACATTAGTCGAAGAATCATAGTTCAATGTAAACAATGAATGAATTGGTAAGTAATTTAACTGAATTTCAGCATTATGCAACTTTTTGAATTCCTTTGCTACAATATTTCTATTTAGGCATCCATTATTATTTTAATTGTTAAAGCTATTGGTTATATAATCAGCTTGGTAAGCGTTATGCACATTAGCCCAATCTTTTAAATAGCTTAAGCCGTTGTGATTAAAGGAATGTTTACATCTTAATTTCTACCTACTGCTGCTTAGTTTACGCTATCTATTTTATCGAGGATGTCAACAACAAGGGAAAACTGTGCGTTTCATTGCCCTTTTATTGCGTTATTTCGATAGATTAACATTGGAAACTCGTATTTAAACTTTCAAACAATAATGTCTACAGATTTCATAGATGCACACGGCATGATGTAGGCAGTCTAGAGAAGCCCAACAGTTCTTTTCTAATGGCCCAGGTTGGGATATCAAAACCTGAAAACTGATATGCTGACCCCCACTGCGAAAGAAAGAAGCAGATATATCATTGACAAACAACAGATATGGAGAGTGGTTTTCTTGTTGATCTGGCTTACTTATGAAGAATCAAAATTCTCCCAACTCAAACAACTGCCCTCTAAGGCTGGTCATAGCAAGCTGCAGGGTACAATTGACAGAGATAATCCATTTACAGCAGTGAATGAATCAAGAAGGCGGGTCCTAGTCAAGGATAGATAAACGTTCGCTTTCAAATAGGCTTCGATCGAAGCATGAGACCCCTAATCGCTTTAGCTAGCAATCACCTAATAAAAAGGTTTGCTTCGCAAGGGGTTAGTGTCATGGGTGATTTCGAATGACAGGAAATCGAACACTCGCTCTACGTAGATCTATATTCACGCTCTCCGTATGAGATCGCTAATGGTTTTAAGACATGGAATTCTTTAAGACCAAAGCAATAACACAAGTCCTATTCTTTTGTGGAAGGTTCGAAGTCCTTGCAAACTGAGTGTTTGAATCTAGGTTTATTGACGCTTTATTTTTATAAGTAATTCACTCACATTCAAGCTGCTAAGCAGTCGCCATTTCAATCCAGGCCACCGCTATAGCGATTAAGGATGGTTTATGGGCTTTAAAAAGGCTCTAAATAAAAGCGAATATGAGACGGCTCGCCTGCCAGTGTTGGGAGAAAGGGTTAGCTACTTTCTCGAATACCTTAAATATGATGCTGCATCTCAATCCAGGCTACCGCTATAGCGATTAAGGATGGTTTATGGGCTTTAAAAGGGATCTAAATAATAGCGAATACGAGAAAGGGTTGGGAGAAAGGGTCAGCTGCTAACTCGAATACCTTAAATATGATGCTGCAGCTCATTAGATTGACTTANCAAGCTGCTAAGCAGTCGCCATTTCAATCCAGGCCACCGCTATAGCGATTAAGGATGGTTTATGGGCTTTAAAAAGGCTCTAAATAAAAGCGAATATGAGACGGCTCGCCTGCCAGTGTTGGGAGAAAGGGTTAGCTACTTTCTCGAATACCTTAAATATGATGCTGCATCTCAATCCAGGCTACCGCTATAGCGATTAAGGATGGTTTATGGGCTTTAAAAGGGATCTAAATAATAGCGAATACGAGAAAGGGTTGGGAGAAAGGGTCAGCTGCTAACTCGAATACCTTAAATATGATGCTGCAGCTCATTAGATTGACTTAGGTCAATATATCTTCCAATTTCTTCAAACCATTTGTTTCAGTAGAACTCAGTTATCAAGTACCTCTGCGTGGGAGAACCTACGATGAAATTACTTGCATTCAACAGTTTGGCAATCCTTCATCAAATTAAAATTTTTGTTGGCCTTAATTTGATTACTCAGTTTATTTTGAAACACCCGAAGACAAATTTTTGAATCATTGTTATGTTGTATTGATTGCCTCATCGACACAGATCATTCTGTATTCAAATGCTGGAAATAGTTTCCGTTTAAGGTGATAGATGTATCCTACATTTCCTGAAGGGGAAGCAAAAAGAACAAGAAGAAGAAATCATACTTTAACCAAGAAGAAAATCCATCAGAATAGTCTAAGTAGCCACGTTTAGATCATTGAAGAACTTTCTTATATTTACGTGGATGATCTCTTGCCGGTTGTTTGAAAACGTTTCATTCAAATAGAGCAGTTTCATTTTAAAATTAGGACTGAATTGAATACACCAAATGTTATTCAAAGTAAAGAGTAGCAACCAGAATTGTATCAGAGATAACAGAATTCAAATAAAGACTGATGCTGATGTTTACTGTTGCAGTTGGCTCATCTCGAAACCTGGCCTTGTAGGTGAGTTCTTGAAGTGAAGTCGTACAACGATGCTTGATACTTCCTTGCAGAAATGAGTCCTTTCAGAAGAATTCTAAATTATTTTCATTCATTCAAGATGGTGTTTCATCAGAAAATTTAGTGCTTACTCAGGCAAATCTTCGCTTTGCATGGCAACAAATGATTCTTTTGTGACAAAGCCTTGGAAAAGAATGGAATTGATCCAAATATCCAAGGTTTTTGCTCATTCATTCATTGAAGCTCACTGATAATTGGTGGAAAGAAACAATACAAAAATAAAAAAAACAAGATTTATCTTAGATAAGGTAATTTTTTACTTCACTGCAATGAGACGGTCATTGTTGAAATCGCAATTTTGATTTAAACGTGAAAAGAAAAGAACTCTGATGATAGGATGGTCCCTTGCGGCATTTCTTCTTTGTTTTGTTTTTGTCGATAAGAATCACAAAGCATCTATGCTATCAGTGTCGATGCTTGGCATGCAACTGCCTTCCCTGGCATATTGAGGTCGCCACAAAAGGTAGCTCTGGTTCTCTTTGAAACCGATTTTGCAGATTCATATCTCTGAAACCATGTTACCGATAATGATAAGAAAAAAACCGAAACATGCTTTATCTAGTAAGGATTCTCTCCACCAATGAGGTATAAATCATTCTTTGATATGTTTTTAAAACGTGCCGCCGTGCAGCATACACAGTTTGAAAGCTGTAACGATTTTTGTACACTCTGACCTGGTACCTTATTTGAACAGTTTTGGGATTTATTATTCGTAGTGATGCTAACCTCTAGGCGAATTGTAATATGACTGCATTAACAAATGAAACAATCTCCTAATAGTTTTCATACAATATAATGTTTTTTTTGAACGATACTAATGTATTTTGAATGCTATATTGTTCAAACAGAAATTAACTCAACTATTTGGAAGCACATCTTTTCCACTACCTGGCGAGTAACAAAAATGTGCACCATTTGAAAAATCATCAAATTTGATTACACTCCAGATTAGGAAAATTTCTCCATGTGCATTTGTGTCAAGGACCAAATTAATTTTACGCAAATTTCAAAGTCTTGAAATGGCTTTGAATTTGTGGGAATTTTGCTTTTAGAATCTACTGGGTTTGAAGCATAATCCGAAATCACAGGGAATAATTATCAAATTTAATTTCAATGCCACACTGCCACTTAAATTGGTTTTTTGTCGTGTTGAAGCTCTTATGTCGTATAGGACTCGAACTTTCGTACGAAATCACAAATTATAGATTCCTGGCTACATACAATGTCTTGTAAAATACTTTTGCTCAAAATAAGGGTTTCTTATGCTGTGATTTCATTGTTTCTCTCCCGGAAGAATAAAAGAAAGACCTTTATCAGATTTATTTGGCCCCTCACACAAATACGCAAAAGAAAAATTTAAAGATCGGTACCAAAATCAAATTCTGATGATTTTCCAACAAGTTTTGTTCCTACTCACCCGGTCCACGATCCAAAGGTGGTAAGTAACCTGGTATCCATCGTTCAAGCATGTTCAAGCCTTTAGTGGTGGAAGTCACGCGTACGAATCCTTTGGCTGGTACTTTGGGAATTACAGCATAGGCTTCAAATCTTTCAAATTTGACAAGACTATAGTAGAACAGTAGCAAAAGCAGACATTTACGCGATTTCACAACTCTTCATGATAATAAGGAAGAACGCTGGAAAAATGAAAATTTCAAGAAAAATTTTAAATAAATGTCATCAGCAGTTGTTGGTGCATGCATGGCGGTTCAAGGGGCATAAAAGTTATTTGAAGGTAAAGCTTTAAAAAATTGTACACAGGATTGGATTTTTTCATTTGAAGATATGCAGCGATGACTATTTTCTTAAATAACTCGTTAAGAAATTATAAATTTCATTGCTAAGTTTTGTAGGCAGACTACGTCCTGCGCATGAATCATATCTATGAACTTAGCATTGTTCCTTCTAATTCATTGTTATACTTTCTAGGAGAGGTTTCTTCAAGGAATTTCTCCTTCCTTGATTTGAGAAGAAGGACGTTTAATACTGACCCTGAAAGAACCAGTCTAAGAACTCAATTAGAAACCATGTACTAGTGTTAAATGAATCAATTTTCCCTTTTCTGCAAAATGTCTATTGTGCTTCAACTCTTCCTAAAACCAGATCAGAGAGGGACAAAGGTTTCAATAGAATTGTGGAAAACTTTATAGGAGTTTGATGATCATATTGGCTTTAACCATTTGATGAAAGAAATGATTGATTGTTGGTGTTATACTTATCCCAACATAAAGTAGTATAAAACTTAAAAACAAAACTATGGAAATTATTGTTGCGACTAAAGCCCCCTAGCCCACCAGCCCCGGCTCCGCAGTCTCTCGTATGTCATCCCAAGTGCTCTTCACCAAAGCTGAACAGACCA
The DNA here is from genome assembly GCA_004194415.1 of Aurelia aurita. Lineage (NCBI taxonomy): Eukaryota > Metazoa > Cnidaria > Scyphozoa > Semaeostomeae > Ulmaridae > Aurelia > Aurelia aurita. The sequence goes on from REGM01000290.1 coordinate 233,138, forward strand.
CCTCCTACTGGTACATCATCCCAAGGAGAATCATATAAAACATACAATACAATGAGTTGTGTGATGGTGCTCCAGCATTGATTTACAAATATCTTCAGATCTCTTTATATAGTGTACCGTTGAAGATGGCCTAACTACTCGAAGAAAACAGGCATCAGTTTGATCTTTTGCGCTTTTTTGTTTTCTTTCAATGTTGACTAGTTTCGCCCACTAGGGCATCTTCAGAGTAACTGATTAGTTCGAAGTATCTACCTCTATTTATAGGAGACTATATCTCCATATAAGGTTAATTAATTGATGTACATCATTTTGTCCTTATAAGGTAAAAATGTTCTTATCGTAGGTTGCTGTTGTTTTTGGCCTCGTTCTCGTTGTTTTCCAGTTGAGTCGTTGTTGTTGTAGTGCTCAGTTCTTGTATCATTGTGTTGTGTTTTCATGCTTTGTCCTTTGACGTCAAATTGTCTTTCATCGTTCTTCGAGCTTCGCTTCAGATCTCTTTACGATATTTCTTCAAACCAAGAAAATGCTCTTGCATGCACAGTACATCAAGTTTGGCATATTTTAGTGCATATGCAAAACTATCAATTACTATCAAAAGAATTGCGCGATCAATTCCAACGAGTGAAATGTATGTGAAAGCAAACTGTAAATTCAAGATCCTGAAATGAAATTAAGTGGTTTTATATGCTGATGCTAAATGTCTCTTCCTAGACATTTCTAGCCATGTAAGGGACGTTGGTCACATTCATAGCCAATGTAAAGGGCGTAGTCACGAAAAGTTGTTTTGCTCCCAGCCCTTTCAATGTTTGTCATTTCTTCCTAGCCCCCAGCATACAGAAACATGCTCTGCCGTCCTTACGATGTATTGAAAATAATAGTCACCAACCTGGCTTTGAGATTGATGAAAGGGTAAAGAAGCTAACCGGGAAGATAACTTTTGATAATTCTTTGTTCATAGAATTCATTTATATGCTCTCTATTCATGTTATATGCTCTTTATTTATTAACTTCAATTGTATATGAAACGCGAGTGACCTTGTTTCTAACAAGAGCTGACCTCAACGGTACACGTGGGGAGTTTAGTGTGCCTCTAAACGGATTATTTGAGTGGAACAAAGGCAAAAACAACAGTATTACAATGTTAGATTGTTTAATCTCGTGAGATAGGTTGTAAGTTGCAACCCTCGTAAGCCACCTGATTGGTTACTTTTGGTTTCTATTCTCGCTAATTAGCAACATCTAGGTCAAATTGATAGGACTGTACGGGATATTGTATGGCTCCTCGCTGGAAACCTAACCCCAGATGGTCCAAGATAAACTGATTTAATAATCCATGATATTGCACTCAGCTTGTGACAAGATAGCAAGTGTTGTACTATAGGAACATGTTTCAATAAAATATAATAGCACGCTGGGTAATTAAGTGCCAAGATCAAGTGCCGCATGATTTATTCAGGTAGTAGTTGCACTCAATAGCATTCTTAAGGTCATACTTGATTCCATCTCGATATCACGTGGCCAGAGGCAAAAATAGCAAATTTTGCCCTGACTCAAAATTGTGTAAGTGATGATCTATTAGATGTAAAGGAGAAATGTTTACTTAGTTGGATAAATCACAATTTAAAAAATAGGTTTTAGAAATTTATACCGGGTGAGTCAGAAAAAACGTGGGGCGTTTAGGTAGCCATATTTTGGTGAAAAACAAGTCAAATTGGAAGTGTCGAAGTTTTATATTGCAGAAGAAAAACTGAATTAGTTGTAGAAATTTAGTTTGTTAAAATCGGTCATTTCTTTCCTTATTTATTTGCGATTTTGTGATATAGCCACTTTGGTGAAAAGTATCGCTAGTAAAAGAACTTTCAGCTTGCTAACAATGACAATTAAATGACTGGTTCTCAAGGGATACAACATATGTAACATTAGTTTCTCCTTTTGTGCTCTATTTTAATGCATTCGTTGTTTAAATTTTTTGGTAGAGAAACAGTATGTTTGTCATGGCTTAGAAGGTCACGCGTGCATAAATATGAGTCTAATTGAAGGCCTATTTTAGAAATCTTGCGAAACGCCATTTTACTAAAATCGCTCGTAATTCTGGAACGAAAACATTGATTTCGACCAAACAAATGTTCATATCTATGTTAGATTTTCTTCTATGCAATAGACTTTAAAGAAACGAATTTGCAAATTAAACTGCATCAGTAAAAATTGGCAAACACCCCACGTTTTTTCTGACTCACCCGGTATGTATAAGAAATTTCGATACTGTACCTAGGGTACATATTCGATTTTGTAAAAACGTTGATTTTATATGATTTTCGTTAAAAAATGATGCTGACATCAAATAACATCATAATTGATAATAACAATGATCGCTTCTTGCCTTTTTTCTACGGTGGTCAAAGCAAATAGCCCTCGCACTTGAAAATAACGAAAATATGAACTTTTCTAAAGGATCACTGCAAGGGCGCAATCAGTGTAAACGTTTATAAAATTGAACGTATTCCTTTCTAGGTAAACGATTATCTATCTTAAATTCTTATCTTTTAAAGTCTCATAGCCTATTGCAATAGTATCTCGTTTTTAAATGACTTGTAAAAATTGTTGAGCCTCCTTGAAAACATTGTAAGATTTTTGCCCCTCCCCCCGTCCTCCTGGATCAATGTTATAAAGGAGAACAGCATTTGACTTTTGTTTGCCAGTATGGATATGCAACTTTTAAAGCAGTTTCTCTACATTGACTAGAGGATATGGCCCTGCCTCAACAATTTTGTAAGAGATTGTTCATGAGCTGAGTTGTCCTCCTTTGCTTCCAGGTAACTGAAGTTTCCATCCAAGTGAGGAGTAGAGAGTTACCATTTTGCAAAACCCCTCCCCTCAGGAAGCGGGTAATTTCTCAAATACATTTAGCTTATTGAATGGCTGTAAAAAGGACTCAATAGTTTCAACATGAACGTTACGTCACCAATGACCTAGCCATGCCTCGCAAGTTTTCCTTGACCTACCCTACGAGTATCAAAAGTATCCGGTGAAGCTACTTTCCCATGATATAGACATAAAGCCCCACAGATCATGATCTCGGTCAACGTAGATTACGTGTGTTCAGCAATTATCCATACTTAAGATTTTCATGCAAGAGAGTGAGAAGATTATTTTTATCACGCTGTTTCGTCACAACACCTCATCTGTCAAAGCCCGGACTAAGATAGGTTTTTCGCATTTGAGATCGGATCACAGCAAGTTGATAGATACACAAGTGAATATCGGTGTTGTAAAGCTCTATGTCGAAATCCAATGAACAGCCTCATAAATACTTTTCATCAGCAGTTCATCGCCCTTGCACTTGAACTTCACATCAAAAATAATCAATTCTAGGGGCAAATCACTAACACTATCTCGCACCCTTTTCCAAAAATCTTCTTGAATTAAAGAAAACTCCGTACAAGATTTCAAGAACTATTTCTGCTTATTAAACTCTCAAATAAAAACTCGAGAAAAATTTCAAGAAATGCATTTGCTTATCAAACTCTCGTTTTTTACTCACAGACTACAAAGTACGAAGTGAAGTCTAAAGGATGGTGGGCAAATTTTGTGTCTCGTGTGGTCATTGGGCATGTTTGCCATAGCATGAGAGTTGTATAGGGAAGTCATGGATTCGATATGGAGCCTTCCAGCAATGCGAGGCCACTATTGTAAAGCGATCTCATACATCAGAGGGTGTCATGGCTGGAGGGCTCAGGGCTGTATAGCAAAGTAATGGAGTCGATAAGCAAACTTGGAACAATGCGAGTCCACAATATCTAGGGATGTCATAAATCAGAGGATTCCTGTCTTCATCAGTTGGAGAATGAGGATCCCAGTCCTAAGCTGAGCAGGAACGGTAGTGAAATAGAGAAAGCTCAAGGACTGCGGAGGAAGGGTACAAAGGCCTGAACTTACAACCAAACCTACAAACTCTGACAAAAACTTGCAAGTACAGCAGCCTCGTGAAAAAATTGGGATAGTTCAAAACCGAAAAAAGTTAAGAATGGCTTAAAACGGACTAGTTAACGAATGTTGAATAGTGTACAATTTGAGTGTTGTCCTCTTGCCACATGATAGTTTACATGTTTGAATAGCTTGGTCTGGTTGAATTCGTAGGCCTACCTGTTCAAAGACTATGAACGAGGTATCGGACAGGCACGAAAATTTGGCGATAAAATTCGCTGCATGCATTGGTTTTTTAACTGATGTCCAATGATGAGTTGTGTCTCTGCTAAATAACCCAAAATCAACGAGATCCCAAACATGTCGAAAGCATTTAGATATTTCACGAAGCAACAGAGCGAAATAATAACACTATGATCGCTTGTATCCGTTGTTATTTATTGTTCGTTATTTTAATAGCTTTTAAAATGCAGTCTTTCCCCCATTACCCTGATTTATTTTTCATGGCCATTATGATGCAATATTAGTGCATACAAATTACATACCACTACTCAACCCTATTTGGAGCGGGGGGCGTTTTCCACCCCCCCAACCAACATTCTCAAATATATCCGCCGCTAGTAAAGGTATGAAGCTGCACCTTTGACGTTTATCAAATTCTAATTGGCTATTAAATTTTAAAATGTCATTGTCCATTTTCGAACCATGTGACCTCGAGATGCCCTAATTTGGAGACAGGTCACAAAGAAAACCTTTAAAAGCTCGCTAATTTCTCGCAACTAACGCAAATCATAAAGTTATCTACTCTATTCGATATATCTTGAAGAGGACTTTCATTTGATATATAGTGTGTTCATATTTGCTGATATGAGCAAATTTTAATATTCATAACGGCATTTGTCTTTATGACTTCATAGTTTGAATATATTAGTGTTACATATTTCAAAACATGCAGAAAACAGTGTTAGGTTACTTTTTACTATCTAATTTCACTATTTAGAATTCTTAAAATGTTCTAACAGAAATTACAATAGAAATCTCAATTAGTCTATTTAGTTGCTAATTGCATTTGATTAGCAAGATTTACAATTAAAGTTAAAAACTTCAGTGTAAATATCTTCCTTTACTCTTACTTGCTACTTTTGGCAACAATTCTACCTGTTGTCTCGTGTTAATCAGGACGAATCTTGCCTTTAAAGCCAGTAGGTCAATTTGTGTCATTTTCCTCACTGTTCTGGTCGCCTAGCAACAAACCACGTGACTAATTAAAGTCTATTGCTGCTATATTTGAAGAGCTAATTGTCCAAAGAACAATTGGGGCAAGTTTTATTGTTATATCTCTTGTAGTTTCGGAAAAAAAGAAGGGAGGAGGGCTAAAAACTCCACCCGGTCGAAATGCTAAAATTTCTACCCGGTCCAATAGGCTGAAAATAAAAACATGAAAATAGAAACATGTCCTTTAACAATTCAAATAATTTAAAAGGGAGAAAGGGGCAAAATTGCCTCTTCAGAAACAAAAATGTCAGAACAAATGTTCCAAAGTGAATATGCAGAGGCTCGCAGGTGAGAGGAACAGATAGCCGAATAGATAAACTGAAAATTATTTCCATTACAAATTTCTTTCAGCAAGAGAAGATTATAGTTCCGAGGAAATTTGTAGAGCGCAAAGATATGCCGATACAGTGAAACTCTGCTCTACAGCGAAACTCTCTGAGTCACTCATGGTCACTCAAAGGGTTCCTTTGATTAAGACTGGTTTCAAGAGGTCGTGTGTCATCCGAGCAATCTGTCCAGTCCATATTATTCTACGAAATTTGATGTCAGTTGATCATGGAAAAGATTTCTATTTCGTATGTCAGTTGATCATGGAAAAGATTTCTATTTCGTAATTCGTTGCACTATACAGTGGCAAGTTGGTAATATCAAAATTAAATTAATGAATGCACTGCAATCTGGTGAAATGCTAACCTCAACTTTGTTTCCTTAACCTTCCAGTTCTCTTCACTTGTTTCAAAGTAATTGCCAAGCACAAAGATGTGAATTTTACGCTGCTATTCAGTCATTCAACCTTATGAAGATGCAGATTAAGGCTCAAGAAGTTGCAAGGTTCATTCCTCACTGCAGGATGGCTAAAACAACAAAAGAGTTTTGCTCGCGACATCATTTCAAGTTATCGCAACCCTGACCTGACATCTAATGTTAGACAGACTTTATACAGTATTCATTACTGTACTCAGACTTCAGATCTTACAGTATTCATTACAGTACTAAGACTCTGTACAGTATTCGTTAGTTTTTTTTTTAAATAGTTGCAGTATACTTATTTGTAATCTAGTTGCATGTTTTATGTAATGGCCGGGGGGTAGTCATAGTCTTTTGCTCTCCCTGGTATCGTCCCTGTAGTGTTGTATAATTGTATAGTAATTAGAAGGTATAGTAGTTAGTAACATGTATTGTAAAATTTTAAATGAATATAAAAAAAAGATGGCTAACCTAGCCGTTATTGAATATTGAGCTCACTTATCCTATTTTTAACTGGTAAATTTGCTGACTGCTTCTTTGCAGAGTCAGAAAACATGACAGTCTCACAGCCATGGCCGTAGGAAATTGCTTTTAGAAGACTTTCAGTGGGCAGAGAACATTGACAAAACATCGAAAAAGCGTTGAATCTCTCAATGCTGCAGTTAAATTAAATGTGTTGTCAACAGCAAAATGCAAGCATTAGATCAACGCTATATCAACGTCATATCAACTGCAAATTCTAACGCTGAATTGCATCAGAAAATGTATGTTGATGAATTGTTGATATCTAGTTGATGAACGTTGAAGCCTTCTATTAACCAGAATGCAAAGTTGAATCAACCTGATTGTGCCACTAGGCGATATCGAAAAATGGCTTCAATTTTGCTTTTATTGCCTGATACACTTCTCCGTGAAGATGCAAGTGCTCAGAAAAGAAACTTGCGAAATTTTTCGATCAGACTGAAATTTGTTAAAATTGTTTCTGTGATGGCACAGTAAAGTACTTCAAGAGAAAAGTTATAATCATTTTTAGTACATTGTTATGAATAACTTTTAGCCTGCCTTATTTTTGAAGCATTCTGAAGTCGATCCCTTTGTTTGGTTTAAGATGTTCCGTTGAAGTTTACTGCTGTCTCATAACCCTATCTGACCTGGGGGGCGGATTCCGCCCCCTAGTATATTTTTGTTTCTGTTATGTTCGATATACGTAGAAGGCCGCTGAGATTTAGTAAGTTTAACTTTTTATCATAGAGCAATGAAATTGTAACAATTTTGACATTCTATATTTAGCACTGTCTCCATGGTTACCAAGTTGTCATCTGACATTCTGTGAAAATTAACTTTATATCTCTCTTATTCTTTTTTAATTGGTCCAATTAAGCTCAAATCTTTGGTTTACATGTATTTTGATCTATATTTTTCATTTCTGTAAGAAATTGTAAGTTTGATGATCTTTTAACATGCTTTCATTTTTATGACGTCATTCAACATCATAATGATTATTATGCTCTAGCAACAACAACAACAGCGCTAATTGAATTACGATTTTAAATAATCATTGTTTATATGATGAATAACATTTGTGCCAAGTTAGGTGGTCATATCTCATATAACAAATGAATTAAACGGTGGGGGGGGGCGGAATCCGCCCCCAGGCATTGAGTGTTTCAAAACACCCAGGTCAGATAGGGATAAGAATCAATTTTCTTTTCTTGAGAAAATTTCTTCAAACTTAAAAAAGTGATACTTGATGCAATTTCACATCTAATTATAGAGCAATAAATAGAATATGACACAAAATTCCATGTCAGTTTATTAAATGCTTATCATGTTCCAAAACTCCAGATTTCCTTCGTTGATTTCAAATTTTCTTCTTTCAATTTGTATGGCCTCGAATCTGGCAAATTGCCAATTTTTTATGACAACCCTGGGGTGAACTCAGTACGATATGCAAATCGCTCAGTTAGAAAAATATGTGAAGTCTGAAAGAATTATGGTTGACTTGTGAACTGTACTTTTTAGCTGCTGATTTATAATGATGATTTAGAGCGATTCGTATTAATAACGATATGGTTTTAGAGATTTCCTGATTGATTAATTCTGATAATCTTATATTCGGAATGATGTTCTATAGATGAAGGAACAACTATCAATATCTGATTGAAGCTGATTCGAATGATGTCTTTGGCGATCATCCAGCTAACAGTTATGTTACATAAGATCTTCCTTATTCAATGAGAATGCTGATATGCTTTTCTCCGATCAAAGATCCCTTTAGTGATTAAAATTTAGTGTTATGTATATGCACAGTGCTTGTGATTCTAACGTTGCAGATGGTGGTGGATTGGCCCTAGTAAAAGAATCCCTTTTCAACTCTCTTTGGATGGAAGGTTACGCTTCCTATTGCAAATTTTTGTTCACATGACATTAAAAGTTCGTTTTCTTCACTCAAAGAAATTCTTTAAACTTCAGGAAAAGTCAGCGATGAAGAATTATATGAAATTTGGTGACAAAAAGTCCCGGGGGGGGGGGGTCACTTCCATTTATACTGGTACGGGGTGTGCCATTTTTTGGGATTCCTTTTTTCAAGCAGACAAAAAAATTCTAGAGTGCCACTTTTGGTAAGATCATAAGAACCATAAACTTTGGGGTATCAGTTTTGGTATGATCCTAAATTTTAGGGTATCATGTTCAAAAATAATTCTTTGGGGTAAACTTTTGGGATTTTTTACCCAAAATATATTTTTTAGGGTATGCATTTTGCGTATCCTGTAAATTTTGGGGTATGGTTTTTGGAAAATCTATAATTTTAGGGTGTGATTTTACATGTCAAAATCAGTGGCGTGGCCAGGGGAGGGTANAAATCCAACTAATATTTTCGATTGTTTCTCGTGCTGTATTACATTACTCAGTACTACTGTTAGTTTGTAGTGCCTCTTATATCCCCCCACGGTATCGTCTTTTTTGTTCATTTTTGGAAGTTGAGTACAGTGGCGTGGCCAGGGGAGGGTATGAGGGGGCAAATGCCCCCCCACTTCCAATAATTTGGCTAAAATTGTAATTGAAAAATGCAATAAAAATGTCTGGGTATACCTTTTTACCCTCCCAGTCTGAAAATTTTAAACTTTTGCCCCCCCACTATTTTTGGTCTGGCCACGCCACTGGTCAAAATGGCACTCCCCCGTCATCTCCCCATTGAAGTTACCCCCCCCCCCCTTCTGGCTAGAAGTGCACCGTTAGTTTCCTGGTTATTAAATATTACACATCTATTGCTTGGGCTATAAATTAGCTCCCCTTACTTTTAATAGTAAGAGCCAGTCTGCCATTCTTAGTAGATGGATTACTGATGATTCGATCACTACAGCAATCAAGATAACATGCTATGGGCTTTATCAAAATTAGAATTATCGAATTGTTTACTGATCTGTAATCAACTATCACTTCCTTTGCTCCATTGGCTTTTTTCTATCAACTTAAACAAATTTGCATCGAAAATCTTGAGTGTTTAATTCATCACTTTGACTTAAAGTTTGTTGGTGAGAATAAACAAAATAAATAGATAAATAAATAAATAAATGAATGAATAAATAAATGGAAGTGAACCAAAATTGTTGCAGGGTCAGGAGGATTTTTGGGAAAACCTGAACAGTTCTTGATAGGGCAAGGGAAGAAGCAAGAGATATTCTAACAAGTATTTCTCGCCAAGATACCTCTAAATAGCCAAGTCATTCGATCTAACGCTACATGTAAGACCAGAGCCAAAAAACATTAGAAATCTACCTAGAGCTAACAATTTTGTAGAACAGCTGTATTAATTGAAGGCTGGCTTTTCCTGGGCACAACTGCTGCGAGCCACATTTTAAACTGATTTGATTGGCTGGCTACAAACCAGTGTCAATCAAAACAAATTTTCTGATCATTTGTTGCTCACTAGTCTTACTCCACAAGCTGCTAAAATTTCACTTATTGAATTGAATGACGTTGCTGGTGTCCCTTCAGTGAGACAGTGAGTGTTTTTAACAGTTATCAGTTCAGTCCAGTAGCGAAACTAATACGATTGCAATGAGCCTTGTTCTTTATTCCAATAGAAATAAAGTGAGCCCAAAAGACTTCCAACGTAAGTTGCGTGCTGTACTTCAAATCAATTTAGATTTTAAGAAAATCTCTCTTTCTCTTATCATGTTTCAAATATCAGTATCTATAAAACAGCATCATTCAGGTTTATCTACTCATATTTACTCATCGATAGTCCATTAATTATCAGCACCGAGAGATTCCAGACAAATCTTTTAGATCTAACAACTCAGATTGTATCGGGCACCCTACCACTTTACGGAAAAGCCTGGCAATGAAATAAAGCCTGTTTTAAGAGAACTCTAAGAAATTTGTTTGTTGTCAATCAATGCTTTGGTTTCTCCTTGAAACCTAACTGCGTGAGATGATGACTATTTTGTTGGTTGCCGGGAGATCTCAGAACGGATTTGCTCTCAGTGAACTTTGAAATTTTGCGGTAAGCCTAACCTGAAGCAGTGTTGGCTAACATGGAAATTTGACGTTTGTGACAACCAAATTGTCACTAGCAAAAGTATCGTTTAATGGACCCCTGTAGAGCTTAAAGTGAACAAGGTCGATTGAGGTTGATGTCAACTGTTTTGGGGGAGGAGAAACGGTAGGCATAAGCAAACTACCACCAAGGTGAGCAACAGCAGATAAGCAGTATGTAATGACACCATGCCAGCAGTATCAGACATCGCATTAGTATAACTGCTCTATAAGATCTAATTGTCAAGCACGAGATCTTTGAGGCACTCAGGGTTTATTTCTTTCCCGAACTTTACATGGAACAACACGGTAATAAGGACCTTGACAGCTTAGACTCATTACCTGACTCGTTGTTTTTGCTCCAAACTGCATTGAATTTAATTTTCTATTTGTTCAAACTACGACTCATAATCGTAAGAGCCCGGAAAATGTGCCCAACACTTGGCCAACACTTTAGGCGACAAAATTTATCGTTCCATTTCACTTCATTCTAACCATCTTAAAAATTTTTACTAAAAATAATATAGAAACTCTAATTAAGAGTCACTCTTATACCCTTACATCAATGAGACACTAGTTAAAATCTCGCTAAAATATTTGGATACAAGCTGTCAACAAGCTCGAAGTTCTTCTCCAGAATTTTGTGATGAGCCATGTGAAAGAAAAATATTGTGCACTCTCGTGCATTTTTGCTTATCATTCAAAAAATACACGAATGGGGTATCATCAAAGATCTAGAGACGCTGTTGTTTGTGCCTGAACTGGTGGTTGGAAGACTACTTGCTTCGTATTCTGTTTCATTCTTGTTTTCCTTAGGCACAACATTCTTTGTCCTAATTTTTCATCAGTTTATGCATGAGTCCTTGTTGAGTGGTGGTGGGTGGTTGTTGTTGTAGTTGTATAGGGAAGCAAGTGTCTCTCGTAGTAAATCTATTGAATACTGGCAGTCTTTTCTAGAAAAGATATCCCTTAATAAGGCCACATGTTAGGTAGTAGGTAGGCGAAAAGAGATTAGCATTCTCTTACCTTCTGCAGTACACAGTTCATGGTTCAAAATCAATGGCCGGTACCACCTGGAAAAGCACCATTGTTCATCCTATAAGATCAATATTCGTCTCTCCCAGGANCTTGACGTTTGTGACAACCAAATTGTCACTAGCAAAAGTATCGTTTAATGGACCCCTGTAGAGCTTAAAGTGAACAAGGTCGATTGAGGTTGATGTCAACTGTTTTGGGGGAGGAGAAACGGTAGGCATAAGCAAACTACCACCAAGGTGAGCAACAGCAGATAAGCAGTATGTAATGACACCATGCCAGCAGTATCAGACATCGCATTAGTATAACTGCTCTATAAGATCTAATTTTCAAGCACGAGATCTTTGAGGCACTCAGGGTTTATTTCTTTCCCGAACTTTACATGGAACAACACGGTAATAAGGACCTTGACAGCTTAGACTCATTACCTGATTCGTTGTTTTTGCTCCAAACTACATTGAATTTAATTTTCTATTTGTTCAAACTACGACTCATAATCGTAAGAGCCCGGAAAATGTGCCCAACACTTGGCCAAACTTTAGGCGACAAAATTTATCGTTCCATTTCACTTCATTCTAACCATCTTAAAAATTTTTACTAAAAATAATATAGAAACTCTAATTAAGAGTCACTCTTATACCCTTACATCAATGAGACACTAGTTAAAATCTCGCTAAAATATTTGGATACAAGCTCGAAGTTCTTCTCCAGAATTTTTTGATGAGCCATGTGAAAGAAAAATATTGTGCACTCTCGTGCATTTTTGCTGATCATTCAAAAAATACATGAATGGGGTATCATCAAAGATCTAGAGACGCCGTTGTTTGTGCCTGAACTGGTGGTTGGAAGACTACTTGCTTCGTATTCTGTTTCATTCTTGTTTTCCTTAGGCACAACATTCTTTGTCCTAATTTTTCATCAGTTTATGCATGAGTCCTTGTTGAGTGGTGGTGAGTGGTTGTTGTTGTAGTTGTATAGGGAAGCAAGTGTCTCTCGTAGTAAATCTATTGAATACTGGCAGTCTTTTCTAGAAAAGATATCCCTTAATAAGGCCACATGTTAGGTAGTAGGTAGGCGAAAAGAGATTAGCATTCTCTTACCTTCTGCAGTACACAGTTCATGGTTCAAAATCAATGGCCGGTACCACCTGGAAAAGCACCATTGTTCATCCTATAAGATCAATATTCGTCTCTCCCAGGATATCATACTTTCAAAATATTTATATCAATTTTCTAAATTTCAGGTCAAGTGTAATATTTGTAAGTCAGCAAACATATAGAATTGTATCCTAATTTTCTGCAGTGAAAGAAAGAGAGATCTCCCAGTCTGTTATTTAAGATGTGTCCTTACTTCTGTTTCTCTGTTTTTTCCTTTTACTTCTATATTTACCTAGAATCTTAGTTTTGGGTGAAACTCCGTTATTCATTACTTTAAAGGCACACGCGGAAAGATCACTCGCACATGCAAAATCCAAATTTACTTGTTGCGGGAAAATTCAATTCAGTTAGCTAACAGACAATAACGCTAAAGATGGCGACCACGCAAAGCATGCTGGTAAAGAGCTCCCTGCCCTGACTTCCACCTAACGACATAAAACTTTTGGTCTGCCGTTTTGACTAGCCAGCTGTGTTAAAATCTGGAACAAGGAATCAAATTAAACAAACAGTAAAATTTTGTATTTCGAACGCGAATCTTTAATTAAAACTTCAATTCGAATCAAAACTTTACTTTTCTTCTTTGGAAAGGTTCACTTCGAAGCAAGTTGCATTTGAATTCAATGTCAATTCGAATTCAAGCTAGCTGGTCNTCTACAGTGAATAAAGAGAGATCTCCCAGTCAGTTATTTAAGATGTGTCCTTACTTCTGTTTCTCTGTTTTTTCCTTTTACTTCTATATTTACCTAGAATCTTAGTTTTGGGTGAAACTCCGTTATTCGTTACTTTAAAGGCACACGCGGAAAGATCACTCGCACATGCAAAATCCAAATTTACTTGTTGCGGGAAAATTCAATTCAGTTAGCTAACAGACAATAACGCTAAAGATGGCGACCACGCAAAGCATGCTGGTAAAGAGCTCCCTGCCCTGACTTCCACCTAACGACATAAAACTTTTGGTCTGCCGTTTTGACTAGCCAGCTGTGTTAAAATCTGGAACAAGGAATCAAATTAAACAAACAGTAAAATTTTGTATTTCGAACGCGAATCTTTAATTAAAACTTCAATTCGAATCAAAACTTTACTTTTCTTCTTTGGAAAGGTTCACTTCGAAGCAAGTTGCATTTGAATTCAATGTCAATTCGAATTCAAGCTAGCTGGTCAAAATGGCAGACCAAATTTTGTATGTCGTTAGATGGTTGTCAGGGAGCTTTTTACTAGCATGCTTTGCAGCAAAACATAGGAGAGTCTTTGGAGCCACCATCTTTAGCGTTATTGTCTATTATAAGGATATGAACCGAATTCAAGCCATGGTTGAACTGGTGATCCAGATGGCAGTGAACAAGACGCAACAGAAACTAAAACACCAGCAATGGGATAAAAATGATTCAAAACTTATGACATCCTACTGATACATATATCAAGTGTCTTTAAGGCAATTAAGGCAATCCTCGACAGGTTTCTGCTCTGTTCGTAGCTTAGGCTGCGTGGCTCGGCCCATTACGAACGGAAACAAATTCGCGGGAAAATACGTTGGAATTTCATCACATGGCCCATCCTGATTACAGTCATTAAGGTATGATGACCTTAGAACCTAACGTGAGTACTCCCTGAGCCATCCTCTCATCAGTCTCTGCTATTTCATGGATAATACAGCAACAGTATGGCTTCTACATGTCAATCAATTTCACGAAACCAGCATGTGAAAAAGTTGATAGCAAGCTATCCAACGTGCTGGTGATAGAAACCTAGCATTTCAAATTTATTCACTTGAAGGCAGAAATTAGCAAGAATGTTAGGTGTGAGTCAAAGGAGGAGCCAGGACTTTATGCTAATGAAATAATTTTGCCAGAAATTCAAAAGAAGGAATAATATAATAACATTATAACAATGGCACAATGAACTCTTTTCATCAATTAGATTTATTCTTATTTCTGCAACACTATCAATCTATCTATTTACCACTTCAAATCATTCAGTAGCTCTTTGGTTATGTTGATAATNTTTGACGTTTGTGACAACCAAATTGTCACTAGCAAAAGTATCGTTTAATGGACCCCTGTAGAGCTTAAAGTGAACAAGGTCGATTGAGGTTGATGTCAACTGTTTTGGGGGAGGAGAAACGGTAGGCATAAGCAAACTACCACCAAGGTGAGCAACAGCAGATAAGCAGTATGTAATGACACCATGCCAGCAGTATCAGACATCGCATTAGTATAACTGCTCTATAAGATCTAATTGTCAAGCACGAGATCTTTGAGGCACTCAGGGTTTATTTCTTTCCCGAACTTTACATGGAACAACACGGTAATAAGGACCTTGACAGCTTAGACTCATTACCTGACTCGTTGTTTTTGCTCCAAACTGCATTGAATTTAATTTTCTATTTGTTCAAACTACGACTCATAATCGTAAGAGCCCGGAAAATGTGCCCAACACTTGGCCAACACTTTAGGCGACAAAATTTATCGTTCCATTTCACTTCATTCTAACCATCTTAAAAATTTTTACTAAAAATAATATAGAAACTCTAATTAAGAGTCACTCTTATACCCTTACATCAATGAGACACTAGTTAAAATCTCGCTAAAATATTTGGATACAAGCTGTCAACAAGCTCGAAGTTCTTCTCCAGAATTTTGTGATGAGCCATGTGAAAGAAAAATATTGTGCACTCTCGTGCATTTTTGCTTATCATTCAAAAAATACACGAATGGGGTATCATCAAAGATCTAGAGACGCTGTTGTTTGTGCCTGAACTGGTGGTTGGAAGACTACTTGCTTCGTATTCTGTTTCATTCTTGTTTTCCTTAGGCACAACATTCTTTGTCCTAATTTTTCATCAGTTTATGCATGAGTCCTTGTTGAGTGGTGGTGGGTGGTTGTTGTTGTAGTTGTATAGGGAAGCAAGTGTCTCTCGTAGTAAATCTATTGAATACTGGCAGTCTTTTCTAGAAAAGATATCCCTTAATAAGGCCATATGTTAGGTAGTAGGTAGGCGAAAAGAGATTAGCATTCTCTTACCTTCTGCAGTACACAGTTCATGGTCCAAAATCAATGGCTGGTACCACCTGGAAAAGCACCATTGTTCATCCTATAAGATCAATATTCGTCTCTCCCAGGATATCATACTTTCAAAATATTTATATCAATTTTCTAAATTTCAGGTCAAGTGTAATATTTGTAAGTCAGCAAACATATAGAATTGTATCCTAATTTTCTACAGTGAATAAAGAGAGATCTCCCAGTCAGTTATTTAAGATGTGTCCTTACTTCTGTTTCTCTGTTTTTTCCTTTTACTTCTATATTTACCTAGAATCTTAGTTTTGGGTGAAACTCCGTTATTCGTTACTTTAAAGGCACACGCGGAAAGATCACTCGCACATGCAAAATCCAAATTTACTTGTTGCGGGAAAATTCAATTCAGTTAGCTAACAGACAATAACGCTAAAGATGGCGACCACGCAAAGCATGCTGGTAAAGAGCTCCCTGCCCTGACTTCCACCTAACGACATAAAACTTTTGGTCTGCCGTTTTGACTAGCCAGCTGTGTTAAAATCTGGAACAAGGAATCAAATTAAACAAACAGTAAAATTTTGTATTTCGAACGCGAATCTTTAATTAAAACTTCAATTCGAATCAAAACTTTACTTTTCTTCTTTGGAAAGGTTCACTTCGAAGCAAGTTGCATTTGAATTCAATGTCAATTCGAATTCAAGCTAGCTGGTCAAAATGGCAGACCAAATTTTGTATGTCGTTAGATGGTTGTCAGGGAGCTTTTTACTAGCATGCTTTGCAGCAAAACATAGGAGAGTCTTTGGAGCCACCATCTTTAGCGTTATTGTCTATTATAAGGATATGAACCGAATTCAAGCCATGGTTGAACTGGTGATCCAGATGGCAGTGAACAAGACGCAACAGAAACTAAAACACCAGCAATGGGATAAAAATGATTCAAAACTTATGACATCCTACTGATACATATATCAAGTGTCTTTAAGGCAATTAAGGCAATCCTCGACAGGTTTCTGCTCTGTTCGTAGCTTAGGCTGCGTGGCTCGGCCCATTACGAACGGAAACAAATTCGCGGGAAAATACGTTGGAATTTCATCACATGGCCCATCCTGATTACAGTCATTAAGGTATGATGACCTTAGAACCTAACGTGAGTACTCCCTGAGCCATCCTCTCATCAGTCTCTGCTATTTCATGGATAATACAGCAACAGTATGGCTTTTACATGTCAATCAATTTCACGAAACCAGCATGTGAAAAAGTTGATAGCAAGCTATCCAACGTGCTGGTGATAGAAACTTAGCATTTCAAATTTATTCAATTGAAGGCAGAAATTAGCAAGAATGTTAGGTGTGAGTCAAAGGAGGAGCCGGGACTTTATGCTAATGAAATAATTTTGCCAGAAATTCAAAAGAAGGAATCATCTAAGAACATTATAACAATGGCACAATGAACTCTTTTCATCAATTAGATTTATTCTTATTTCTGCAACACTATCAATCTATCTATTTACCACTTCAAATCATTCAGTAGCTCTTTGGTTATGTTGATAATGCTTGGAAGGCAATGTTGCTCATATCAATATCTTAACTAAAAGCTCTGAATAGCCAATAATGTTAACGAACAAAAATATCTCAAATCTATCAATCCCTATTCACTGATATTTACAAATAAGGTATAGTTCAATCAGTCATAAAGTTCATTGCAATTATCGAAGATGACAACTTAATAAAGTACACACAAAAACTAGATGGACAAAAAGTTCCTTTAGTAAACTTTGTTTTGACATCGAAGCATTCTCAAACAGGCATCAATCGAAAGATATCGAAGAGCGGAGCTCGAAAATTGAGAGTAAGTTACAAATTAAGTTTAGAAAGAGAATGTTTTGTCCCTTGGGAATTCTGGCATATACTTGTTTGAAATCGTACAGAAATCAATCTTATGTAATGTGAAAGTCTATTTCCTCGTGATTTCAAATCTGAAAACTGATTGTCCATATCATGTGGTTTTCTAAGTTATAAGTCATATAATACAGACAGAACAGATAAATGATTTGTCGAGGATGGGATGCAGAGGGACAGTAACCTAAACTAAGGTTCAATCTATGGTAGATATTTCCAAAATTGTAAAGTTTACGAGACATTTAAACACAGATTTGACGTTAGGAGGAAATGGGATTTCAGATGACGTGTAAGATTGATGCATGTACAATTTGACACAAACAGGTAGCTGACGGTCTTAGCGGACTAAACACCCTTTTCTTAGACTACGTTCACACGATGCCGGCACATTTTGAAAACGGTGAAAAATGTGACGGTAGCAAAATTTTAGCTAGCGTTCACACGATACCGGCACAATTTGAAAACGATAGGAAATTGGATGGTAACAAACTTGTTACAATCTCCCCAAGAATTTGATGCCAAAGAAATGTACCTACACCGAAAGAATCGACCAGCCTCGTTTTGAAAGCATCGAAAAATGTTCCGTTTCCATCGTTTTCGAGTGTTCACACGATGCCGTTTTCAAAATGTGCTTGTTAGAGTTCCGCTTTCAAAATCTACCGTTTTGAAAATCTGCCGTCAAAAAATGTGCCGTTTTCGTGTGAACGGGAGGCCTATCCGTCACATTTTTCACCGTTTTCAAAATGTGCCAGCATCGTGTGAACGTAGTCTTAGCTCGAAAATCAAGTTCGCTTCAATTTTCAAAACCCGTTCTTTAGGATTTTTCGCTTGAANACAGTTTTTTAATAATCTAACTAAATAACCGATCTTAAGGTTGGTGGTTCGAGTGTCCACCCTCCTGACAAATGCTACGTAGATTGAGGAGAGTAGCCTAAAATAATTAATCGATGTGGACACATCGAGAGAATATACCAGGGCACCAACGTGATAAGCTTAGCTACTCAGTGCTCCTGAACCTAAAAAGTACCTTCGGATGCTATGTAGAAACAAAAACATAGTATATTTCTTACTGATTTAAGCCGTATCAAAAGTATCAACATTACTAGATTTGATTAAATATGGCACATCTTGTGGGTGGATCCTTACCTTGTTCATTGCTGCCAAAATTTAAAATGCCTTGTTCAAACTTTGATGGTTACATTTCATATGTCATCAATTTTGCATCTCGTAGGCATCCTCTTTATATTTATCAAAAGCAACCTGAGACAATATCGTACCTGTTTTGGGAACGACAGGGTCGTAGGAAGCATCTTAAACTTGGGGGTCACGACACTTCAAGGGCACTTTTTACATTAAGCTAAAGGGGCACTTCCGAAAACAAAAACGGTAATTTTTTGTTTCTTGCGAAAGTTTGGGGCACGGGCCACCAGTGCCCCCCCCCCGGTTCTTACGTCTCTGAGAAACGACGTCTGTTGCGCTGTAAACTTTGTATGACAACAAGTAGTAGTTTGTGCTCGTGTGACAGTGTAACCACATAATGCTGATACGCTTCCCTCCGCAAACCATACTTTGGAAATAGCAGCTTTGTTTCGGAAAACAATCATCACACGTAGGCTTTTGTTGATCCTAAACTTCAATTGTTCTGGACAATAGTGTCAGTACAATCATGAGCGTAATAGATGACCTTGCTGCGCAGAGGCCCAGAGACGTTTTCGGTAGCCAGTTTATAGCCGTAAATTGAACGAAGCAAATCCAGATTTTCTGAACACAACGAGTCTTCATATCGGTGTGGGCGAGAGGAGTAAAGCAAACTTTGACTGGCGCAAGCTTATTGAAACTTATTTGCGAGCTTATTTGAGCAAAAAATCTATTTGTTACGCTTAGCAAAATTTTTATCCATGTGTTTATCAAATGCTATTATTAAAGTTTTTGGTTCTTTTTATGAATACTCTCAAGGACTTCTCTGCGAAATTTAGAAATTGATAATCATCAGGTGCCTTGTATTGTTAGCCTATGGAGAAAACAAGAGATGTTTCTTTTAATAATTTACAACCTGTTATGCAAGAAACTATTTCCACTTTTATGAATTTTCATTTTCTGATAAAACTTTGAAAGTTCTTAAATTTTGAGACCAGAGCTTCTTTAACAGAATTTCCTTTTATGGAGGACTGCACGTACACTAGGTAAGTTTTACTGACAAAATCAGAACGCAAATTGGAGAAGATATATTGCTTAAAAAATCTCATCTCGGCATCGATGTACGGAAGAAGATTAAAATCTTGAGAATAGTCATGAATGAGAAGCAACTGCTTAAAAATCCATGCTAGATTTCATTTGTTCGTTCTGAGCAAGTTATAGTCTGAGCTCCTCCGTTCTTCCTATTTTCATTTTACTCCTTCTCCACTGAGATATGCTGCGCAAACTTTAGTTTAATCAGCTTAAGGCTGGGCAGGTTTTAGGAAAACAAAGAAAATCAAATGACCCCTTATCTCCCGTAGATATACAGACCAAACATTCCATTCTTTTTGAACCCCCTGTGGCGCTCAGGAACCCAGCGTTAACATAGGGAGTTAGGTGGGCAATATGCGTGACAGCCAATTTATAGCCCTCCGGAAACAGTAATAAATATACTAATGACAACCCTAATTGACAATTGTGGTGCGAAGAAAAGCTTGGGGCAGACACCTGAGAGGAGTAACAAGAAGAAATCTTTAAAGGAAACTACCACCTAGCTCGGGAATCAAAGTAGTGTTTGTGAATTGCACTTAACAACAACATCACAACTGCAATCGCCCACAGAGCGGTGAACAACCAATACATAATATCCTATGCAAAACTAGCTTCAAAATGTCACGTGGTTTTTGCAATGAACATTGACAGTTGATCTCCTGTTATATAGTCACACTCTTGATTTTGTCATCACACAATTCTGCTCAGAAATCGTAGCTGGTAACATTTTCGTCTGAATTACGTTAGGAGCGCACGAGGCTGTGTTTAGATTCGATGCTGCATTACCGTGGTGGTTGACAGAGAGAAGAGCTCACACAAGAAGGATTCATTGACTAGCTAATCAAAATTAAGGGCAATTGACTTCCGTGAGTATCTCTTTTCCCTATCTATAGTATCATATGTATACGTTTAGGTACTGTAATTTCTCGTATGTAGCTTTTTATCAATGCTGGTTTTTCTAACGCAAAGCGACATCATACACGTATCATTAATGCGACGAAATAAACAAATATTTAAGGTGAAGCAATAATCCTACAAGGTTATCATTAACTTGCTTGAGCCATACTGTATCAAGATCATATACTGTATGCAAAAATCAGTTGGTCTATCAAAAGGGCGATTGCTCGTATCGCTTGAAAGCATTCCTGTTCACTCAGCAACCATAGCCCTGTATCGTAAAAACACTGCACCATAAAGGCTTAACCACTGAAACTGGGTATAGCACAAAGCAAGTACTTTTTTTTCTGGGAAGCTCATAATTAATATCAGCACCAAGGTTTTGAATTGAAAAGTGTTTCTTGCGAGAACACTTTGAAGGAATTCCTATCGCCTATTGCAAGAATGGTTTATATTCAGTTACTGCTGCCATTTTTAGCTATTCCAAACGACATATTGGAAGTGTTCTCTCTCTGCTACTTATTTTAGAGAATTATCTAGCAAATATCGTATCCATCCAGATCCGTTTCCTCACAACTTCAAGGAGCCGAGATCACCGATACCAAACAGCACTTTAATCGTGAAATTGTAATATTGCAGCTATATCTGTAGGCTATAGCAGTTCTGAAGCTCTAACCTATGATACATTGCCTCGAGAATTTTTGAATCAAAAACCTCTGTAAATTTCATCGATTTTAGCGATTTGATATATGGATTTTTCCTGGAATATGTTTCAGACCCCATTCTTTCTTATTCACCCTTTGTTCAAAGCTAATCATGTCCCCCACAAAATTTTCTGTTGCAAACATCTGTCGCCTTCTTCCAAAAAGAGTAGGAGAGATTCATGAAAACAAAGCGATTTTTGTCACCTCCAGCAATTTTCATGAGACCAAATCTATTTCTGCCGAAGGTGTACAATACTTCCAAGGACCTTTGTACCTTTTATTTGCTGCAGGCACTTAAGGTAGATGCACTAATTTGCATTCAATATATATTATTAATAGCATCTGCTTCTCATATCCACCATTTCCCTTACTAAATGCTACTCTGATGGTATAAGACCTTACCAAGAACATACCATGAAGATGCAAAGTCCTTATCAACTGTTGCCCAAAGGAAAGTCAGAACTGCCAGGAATATAATGATCCGGATATTGACCCTATTTCTGCTAACCAGTTGCCTAACGCTACTAGAAGATACGCCAAAGTTATATTTCGCAATTTCTGTTCCAAACTATCTGCATAGCTACATACAGAGACATACCAAGAACTTCTTCCAAGATAAGCCGCTTTCTTTAAAAATGTTTTCCCAAGTTAATGGACAAACAAAAGCAAGAAAAATGCAGCTGTAGCCACATCTTTACGAGGCAGGGTGAGCTTTTTGCCTTGATAGCACTGCCTTTAACCTTAACTCCATTATTTCTCTTATTTTGATAAAGAAATGCAGCCTGGATGTTTCCGCAGATGGCTTTTGAAATGCAACCTCAAGAAATGCTACTTCATCAATCAACAGTTCGATTCTTGCTCAGAGTATATCGTTCGCTGCAAAACTGTTGAAAATTTCTGATACGGTGAAGCTAGTACTTGCATGTCTTTCTATAGCAACAATGAGCACTTCGCTATCATCAGGCAAATCAACAATTAGTTGTCTGATTTTGCATTTTGCTTTTCAATTCGGCAGCCTTCAGCCAATTCTCAATATTAAATATACCTGATAAAAATTGATCTTGACGCTGCATCCAAGAGATTTTGGAAAAGAGAGAAGAACAAATTATACATTTAAAACAAAGCCGGAGAGCATGAGCACAGGTTTAGAAAAAAGGAAAATGTTAAAGCCTCAGGAAATGTGGACAACATTTACGACAAATTTGTAGCTCCAGCTCTACAACCATCTTGGTTTTCTACTTTACTTTCCTTAGCATTCTTTCATAGCTGACCTTTCTTTCCTTCCTTAGCACTCGATAATATACCTTCCTTTATTTATCTAAGGCAATGAAATATTCTCTCTGTGGCCTGTAATTTCATTTCTAAATTATTGCGCTTTTTCGCTATCAATAAAATTAATCTATCCTCTCGTTTCTTCTAAATTTTAGCAGCTTTATTCATGCGGTTTTTCTAGGAACAAATGTTTTTGAAATGAGCGTAGAAAGCTTGCAGGATTCTGCAGTAACTTACAAATACAAATTTAGGCACTCTCGTATCTACTTCATTAATGTTGGTCTCTCTTCCCTCTCTTCTGCGATTTTCAAAACCATAGCAAACTTAATTGCCTTTAGTATTTATCCGAAGATATTACACTTCTTCTTTTTGCAGCTAAAGGGACCACTACATGTGTGACATTTTGCTTGTAATGACTGGTTCTGACAAAAAAACTATTAGCGTGCTTGACACTCAGAGAAAATAAACTACTCTGCCTATTCCAAAATCGTTTCGTTTTCTCATGGTAAAGATTGATTTTGATATGATAATGAGTTTTCAAAAGGGAGAAGCCTTGAAATTACCACAATTACGTCGAGTTATTTCTTGTGCATGACCAGGAAATAGGCAAAGACCTTCTTTGGATCACCAGGTACTCATGATGCAAAATTTCCTGAGCAGTCGTAGTCGCAGGAAAAGTGTTGAGATACGGAAAGGTGTAACCTACTTTTAACCGTGAATATTTTCAGTGAAAGTCGTAGAACAAGTATTCGCAGTCGATAGAACAAGGAGAAGGTCGTAGCGAGGTAAAAAAGTATTTGTCTAGACTTAGTGTCTATTTTCATGTACCCGAACTGGCTCTCAACCCCGGCAGCTCATTGCGTTTATAAGAATAACGTGTGTATTCAAATTTACAAGATTGAAAATCTTTGGCAGATGAAAATCTAACTCGGGTTTGCTTGCTGTTAAACATGCTTTATGAACTCAACCAGGGTTCCCTATTGCAGCGTGTTGGCTCGAAATGCATGACCCTCATTTAGATTGGGTTGGCGCGACCCACCTTTCTATGGAAATTTTAAAAACATCCAGCCCATTTAAATTGGTCACTTCCATCTCCGAGCATAGTCAGCTATTTAGATTGGTTAAATCAACCCGGAATGGCTACTGCAATCATATAAACGCTTAATAATATTTGCCTGTAGACGGGTTGACCTTTCACGGCGGGTTAAAGCATACCCAATTTCGTGTGAAGAGGTTCTTAGGTACTAAGAGTATGTTGGTCAGACATTGTATAGTTTTCTTCGAGTTGATTGTTGTTGAAAACAATAATGATTATTCCTATTATGAATGTGATTTAGCATGGTGGATTTGATTTGCAAATTCAATTAAGGACATATATCAATGTGTACATTAACTAATCTAACGAAAACATTCAATCAAATTAAGGCTTCTTCCTTGGTGTAAGATTATCTGGAATTCGATGAAGCGTCTGTTTTAGCATTTACATATTAAATGCATGTTCAAATGGAATAGCTTGACTTATGATAGATTGAACGAATTTCACAATTTCCATTAAGATTCTTGATGAAAATGTAGCTTGAAAGGTATCTTGACCTCATCCGCTTTATTAACTATCAGAAACCTGTCAAGCTAATCTTTTTCATCATCACAGCATCAACTTTTTCTAGAGGTATGATTTAAGTTTACTGCATATGTATTCCTTATTTTGAGGGTTCCTTGTCAATGATAGTCGTGAACAACGTTTCGGACACACTTTCTAGAAAAATAAAGACTATTTAGCTGATTTAAACATTTCAAATGCCAACGGTCTCCGATACTGAAAGCAGGCCTAAATTCATAAGTACGTGATTACGTTAAGGAGTAAATTAAGCAAAACTTTAAAAATATCCTTGCCTCTTACGATAAATCTCTCAATAAAATCTTTTGAAATTTAGTGAAACGCATACAGTGATTGCAAATGCAACATTGGCTGCTTTTCCAATGATTAAGTCGGTTATCAAAGATGTCAATGATTCGGTCATGTGGAATCTTATTACTTGGGTAATTCATAGCAAACTACCCTAGAAAGATAGGAAGCGCAGTAAAAAACTTCTTGACTTCGTCGAAATAAGTTTATACATATTGTCACAATAAGTCCGAAAAACCTTCTTTGGTCTGGTCTTCTGATTCTTGTAGGAACAAATATTGCGTGGTTAGAACATGACTATATAAAACTACGAGCAATGACAGATTGCAAATTACACGTGCATGCGTGAAAATTTACAACTTTGAGCCCATCCAGCTTTTGCTAGCTAAGTTAGCTCACTTTAAAATTCTCGAAATAAGGCTAAGCTTGATAATTTCTTCTCATGCCTTCAACGCTTGACTTATCATCTCAAAAAGGATATTTTTAAAGCAATTCCTTTGATAATTTTGCTTTATGATATTTTACGCCTTTTTCGCCTTATGAATTCATGAATAGAATTTAAGTAGATACAAAATATTTTGTAACGCATATCACATTACATTTTTCTGCACGTTTAAACTTTTTATTGAATACAGAAACCGTAGATTTGTTGGGTAAAAGCTTCGTCAGTAGCATCAAGACATGCTAAGGGTTTTCTCTGGAAGGCAAGCGAAATGCTTCGACGAAGCAGATTATTAACAAGATCTTTTACTTGTACTCCGCTCTTAAAAAATCCCAAATTAATTTTGTTTATAAGCCTAAATTCAATGTTGAAAGAAATAATTCGCTGCCATATCCTTTCTGAGGAAATACATCAGCGTCTTTGTAGGAATATTCAAATTTCAACTTCTGCATCCAAATAGAAAGCTTCAAGGGCCCATTCTATACCAGTGTAACGCTGCACCACACGGGTGAATTTTGTAAACAAAAGAATCTGGTCTCCGATAAGATAAAGCGATTTGCCTTTCTGAAGAATACATTCGCACCTCTTCTGAGAGCACTCAATCAAGTCAAAATAAACAGCAAAACTATATGCTTGGACGCGCTGCAAGTGTGAAACCTATTCTTAAGAACCGAAAATCTCTTGGCCTTATCGGAGACACGATTATTTTGTTTAAGAAATGTACCCTTGCTAGGCTGCGCACTTCAGATCCATTTGATGTATTGGCAACATTATAAAAGCAATTCTGTTTGAAAAATATTGAATCTATGATGACCATTACCTATCATTCAATAGTTTAAGGAACAATTTCTACTCGCATAAAGATTGAACAAGTGCCAACACTTCACTTTTCCAACCTTATAAATGAGATATGCTTACTACCTACCGCAGTTTCAAGACAACACTCCGACCTGTGAATGCGTAGTTAATCCTACGAAAGCCTACTATGGCCTACTATTGTCCTATCGATTCCCACATTTCAAGGCAAACGCCTACGTATCCAGGGCAGGGGATAGATTTTATATTCAAGAGTTCAACTGAGATATTTTCAATTAGACATATTTCTGCAAGTTTTAGAAATTAGTTTCAAGTCCAACACAGTTTTTAATTATGCCTCCAGTAATGAGATTCTGGTGCTGTACACCTTTACAAATTTCCTTCTTGTCCTATCAATGGTTTTGATTTGTCTTGGCAAATGCCCTAACATATAATGCCCTTTATTTTCCAACCTTTTATAATTCTCTGTAGGTATCATACATCGTGCTGATTGGTTGTAAAGGCTATTTTGGTACTTCCTAATTGTATCAACATTTTTGTTAAGAACCCTTTTTCCAGAGCTATGCTATGAAACTACCATTTCTACGTAAACGTAATTCATTTGAAGTTCAGCGTCCCAGGAGCGCTTTGATGTGATTGTTTTATTTAAAAGATGTTATTCCCTCTTTCTTTGATAACTCGTTTTAGATCAGTCATGATATTTCTCAATCAAATACTAATCAAATGTCACATGTAGATATTTGCCATATTTGATCATTTGACTGATATTATTACTCTAACGATAGTCGGCTGTTGCCAGGGTTGTTAAATAGCTTTATCAAAGCGATATGGCAAAGGGCAGAAATGTATATTTCTTGTATGATAAAAGGTAGGAATGATTTATTTCCGCTTTTTAGAGAATAACGAGTGTAATTTTCAACAATCGAAAGCTGAAAACTAAAATTTCATTGACATTTTTAATCTTTGTTATTTTGATAGCTTTCATAACATAAAAGCATGCGTCAGCTACATAGAGCTAACAACGATGATAAATGAATACCAATACCAATTGCAAACCAATTGTTAACGAGTGCTGCTTTCAGTGCCAAACTGAGAAGTTTTTTTGCAGAAATTCGAAATATTTGCAAAAGAAATATTTTCGCTCCAAAATGAAAAAAATGACTTTTAGATTGAGTTGCATTAAGGTGGTAACGATTATTATGGACTTGCGTTATTTTCAAATAACTTGTCGCTTAATAAATGGAATATTCCTGCCACCTCAATGCTTTTAGGGACACAGAAACTTTAAAGAAAATTATCTATTATTCTTGAACCGACTGACCAATTTTAATTTAATAGCTTTCATAACATAAAAGCCTGCATCAGCAGCTACATAGAGTTGACAACGATGATAAATGAATACCAATACCAATTGCAAACCAATTGTTAACGAGTGCTGCTTTCAGTGCAAAACTGAGAAGTTATTTTTGGCAGAAATTTGAAATATTTGCAAAAGAAATACTTTCACTCCAAAGTGAAAAAAATGTCTTTTAGATTGAGTAGCATTAAGGTGGTAGTGATTATTATGGACTTGCGTTATTTTCAAATATCTTGTCGCTAAATAAATGGAATATTCCTATCACCCCAATGTTTTTAGGGACACAAAAACTTTAAAGAAAATTATCTATTATTCTTGAACCGACTGACCAATTTTAATTTAATAGCTTTCATAACATAAAAGCCTGCATCAGCAGCTACATAGAGTTGACAACGATGATAAATGAATACCAATACCAATTGCAAACCAATTGTCAACGAGTGCTGCTTTCAGTGCAAAACTGAGAAGTTATTTTTGGCAGAAATTTGAAATATTTGCAAAAGAAATATTTTCACTCCAAAGTGAAAAAAAAAAATGTCTTTTAGATTGAGTAGCATTAAGGTGGTAGTGATTATTATGGACTTGCGTTATTTTCAAATATCTTGTCGCTAAATAAATGGAATATTCCTATCACCCCAATGTTTTTAGGGACACAAAAACTTTAAAGAAAATTATCTATTATTCTTGAACTGAATGACCAATTTTAATTCAATAAATTTCAACATCGAAGAAAGGCTCAAACGCCATATTATTCTAGGTTAGATTGTGTCTGATTCTCTCGGTTGTTACTTGCATTCTCTCCGTTGGTGCTGTCATTCTCTCAGATGCAGCAGCACTTTTATCACACGCTGTTTGCTGTTTAATGAGACCATGAACTGAGAATTGTCGGTGAGTCGAGTGAACAGTCTATAAATGCGTCAATCGCAATATCAATCTATGGACGTAATGTGACCCTTTGATCATCAACATCTCATTTCAAAAGTCTCCAAATGTTTAAAACTCAAACTGATGTTGCTTCTGGCTACTCCTTCCATAACAGGTAATTTCTAAATGTTGCTGCATATATTCAGGCTATACAGAAAGGAAATGCCTCAGGTACCAATTTCAGCCTAAATTCTGAATTTATACCAAATTAAATTAATGACCTGAGCAAGAGGGGCGCAGTCTATAAATAGGACATAGAAAAAACTATATAAGCCATCGTTTCTTTTAGCTTTGCTGTCTTTGACCACGAGTTGGACTATCAAATACCATAGGCTATTTTAAAACCTGTGAGATCTAATATTTTTACGCAGGTAAAAATATTAACGTCTATCTCATATTAGATACGAGGCTAAAACTTCCACGAATAAAGACAATCAAAGTGCTTTGGATGAGTAATTTTAAGTTATCGCAAATGTCGCCTGACATCTAATGTAAGACCGACTATAGATTTGATTGCAAATAAGATAATCCAGCTGGCCTTGCTGCAAAAACTGTTATTTTCCTGGGTAGAAATATTGTTGCTGAGGACAGTAATAACGTTTCAATATTTAGAGAATGGGTTATTAGGTAGCTGCTCAAAATGACGATGAAATTGTACCGGGTAAGTCAAAGAAATGTTTAGGCGTTAGAAAGCCCGTAGTTTCCATTCAAACCATTAATTATATCCTTATAAACTGATGATATCTGTTTAGCTAACATATCAGCTTAAATGCCAAGATTTAGCTTGCCGAAATATGTCCTATCGTTCTCAAGTTATAAGCGCTTTTATGAAAAAGTTGATCCAAAATCCTTCAAAACAGGCCTAACAGCATTGATCAAATGTGCTAGCAATCCAGCTTCATGATGATAGAAAATAGATGATAAGAAATGTTGAATGATGGCCCCAAGTGTTTACAATTGTGCAACAGCCTTTTTCGCAACCAGTGAAATGCTTGAGCAATAAGATAGAAGGGGCTTAATTTTTAGCAAATCTTATCAAAGATTTTAGGCTTGTTTTCGTGGACTTTGAGATAAACCATTTTATTAAAATCGATTGTAATTTGAGAACGATAAAATAGATTTTGACAAATCAAATTTTTGTATCTAAATTGATATTTCAGCTATACAAACAACACCAATTCTTAGGAATTCAGTAAACAGTATGAAAGCTACAAGCTTTCAAATTTCTCAATATTTTTCTGACTCACCCGGCATGGGATACAATCTTCAATGGATGTTTCCCTTTCGCTAATTTTATTGCTGCTGCTGCTACTGCTGCCGTTGCTGCCGTTGTTGTTTTTGTTGTTGTTGTTGCTGCTATTGTTAATGTTGTTGTTGTTTGCTATTAGGTCATGATAATGCTGAAGAAGAACTCTTCGAAATTTGTTTTGGTTTCTCTCTGTGAAAAGGAAATTATGGAACCTTTGAGGGCTGTTTTTTAATAAAGAGCCATTCTTTCTGTATTTGTCTGGCTCCGACGTTTACGAACGACGTCAAATGGACAGAAGTCTATTTCATGTGAAGGGGCCTAAGTTATGGAGCAAATTAAGCTTGGATGTGAAGCATGCATCCTCTCTTCCTACATTCAAAAAAGGTTAAAAGAGACATTGTAGAGTGTTTGATCTCGCTTTTCTTTTGAATATGCTTTGTTTAATTTTGTTATGAACATTTTTATACATATTATTTGCTATTTAAGTTCGATAATAAAATTTGTAAATTACCAGTGGTTATATTTTCTACAAGGAACGGGTCTCTTTTTAAAGCTTAGGCGGCACATTCTGGAACCAAATTCTGGCCATGTGCCCCCTCCCCGGTTATAGCATTGTTTCCTAAAGCTTGGAACTCCTTAGAGATGAATTGTGAACTTGTTTTCAGCCTGATGATTTACAATACAGCTACAATTCATTAATTCTGTTTGTGTGCATATGAAAATGGGCAGCCTACCTTTCATACAAAGTAAGACCTGTTGCATTATCAAAGCAACAGTCACAGTCATTGCAAAAGATGTAAAGATTTGAAACAGCTCATAGGCAGACAGAGCCTAAGCAATTCACAGTTTAAAGGTGGAGTGATCGTTTGCATTTCAGTTCAAAGCACTGTGATACATAAAGCTTCACTTACTTTTGCTCATATTTTCCCATATAATAGTATCATTCTCATTGTATGTGAGAGGACAACCAACTGATTTCGGATAAAACAAGACACGCCTCATTTACTGTGTTCTCTCGGGGGCATCAGTTGGAGGATAGACTGTTTTATCAAAAACTGTGCGGATAGAATTTCAGATTTCGTAGTGGTTAGAATCCATTGTACTTTGTTTTGTTTATGATTCAATGCAAAAGGTTACTCTTTGAGGTAAAGTTGGAAGTCATTAAAGTGGGGGCCTAAAGATCATGGGTGGGAACACAGTTTTCTATTATTGTTTATATCTGGAGGATATATATGGCTGCAGAATAGCGAACGCTGTACTTTAGGACGGGCTATTTGGCTTTGCTATTGCATTTGAATTGCTAGCATATTTTCTGTCGTTGTTGATATCTGGAAAATATCTATGGCTACAGAATAGTGAGCTCAGTGGTTTAGGAGGGAATATTTGACTTGGTATAGAAATACTACCGAGAAACTCAGTTGAGTCAAAAATGATACAATTTCTTTGCATAGACTAGAATCAATTACGGATCCAATGACCACAATCAATTAAACAATTATGTTTGATTCAAAAAGAATGTAAATAGAAAACTATTACAAATTTCAGAGCGACAAACACTAAGACTTGGAAATAGACGATCATGAAAAAGATTTGGGATCGAGGGGCATATCCCACAATTCTTTGCGTTCAATCTTAATCGCAATAGAACCATAAGAACGCGATTAACTCTTGGAAAATGCCCGTTGCGTTGATGCAATCTCTTCTGTAATTGTCTATAGTGGTTCTTTCACAAGGCATTTCAAAGCGTTTATAGGGCTGAACACTGAAAACAAAGTAATATTTCTCCCCAGGGAGGGGGGAGTCATCTCCATGTATACGGATACGGGATGCGACATTTGTTGGGTCTGTTTTTTAGGCAAAAATACAATTTGGGGTGCCATTCTTTGTAAGATAATAAATGACCATAATTCGAGGGTATCATTTTTGGAAAGATGATACATTTTTTAGTATCATCTTTAATAATAATCTTTTATGGCACTTAATTTTGATCTAAGATATCAATTTTGGTATCAATTTCTAATATCAATCGAATTTAAGTGTACACATTTTATATTCCCTATAAATTTTGGGGGTAAAGTTTTTTGGAAAATTTATAAATTTTAGGGTAAGATTTCACATGTCAAAATGGCACACCCCGTCATTTTCCTATCGAAGTGATCCCCCCCCCCCACCCCGGGGTATTACTCAAATTAGGGGTTGTGGAAACTGATAATGTTTCGCAGTTACTGGGAATTTTGTTGTACTCATACTTGAAGTCAAACCTTAGATCAAACCAAAATCGTTATGCTATTCTAAAAATTACTTTCTGCTCGTTCTGAGCCTTCCTGCCCCTGAATATTGACATTGGTCTGAACATTTATAATAAATGTAACAGCCTGGTTTCCATTTAGTCAAAATCTTGGATGGGGTTTGGCCAAAAATCCGTTATCTTCCATAACACCACAATTGCGATAGAGACAACAGCTCTATTGCTATCTTGCAGAACTGCTGTTGCTATTTCAAGAATACTCTTTGTGACAATAATGAAGCAATGCTATTTGAAGAATATTGAATTCAAGTGTGTATCTATGATCACCATTCATTTCAAAATACGCTTCTTTAGGAATCCTGGGGATCGTATTCTTGGTGGGCTGGCTGTATGCTTTTAACGGAAAAGTTAAAAGTCAAAATAGATGTGGCTGTTGATCATAACTTGCATGATCTTGGTTAGAATATCGACTAAAGTTTATTCCCAACAATCTGCAGAGTCAATATGTTGAGCTTTCCTCAGAGATATTGAGTAGGGTCGCCCTTTACCGCCAATCGCACAGTACCGCTACTTTTCCTTGCAACTTCTCAAAAAGAGTATGGGTACCAGCGGATATGTAAAAATTGAAGGAAAATACATTGCTGTCACCATTATCGTCAATTTGGAAAAGTTTCATTGTTATTGTGTTATCTTCGACATCAAAATCAGAATTTTGCTTGGCATACCCTCTAGGATTGCTAGGATGAAGATATTGTATGTGCGATAAAATCAAATCTTTTCTTCCTCTCGTGTTTCTATTTTTCTTGATTCTTTCTTACACTGCATGAAGCCGCAAACTTTTCCTTCGAGAAGAACATTATTATTGAAAATTCGTGAAGGGAAATCTTTGCAATGTATGTACGTCCAAATGATAAGACAATGGGGTTACTTTGTCCTGCACTTTCAAGGCCAAATGTCACTCAATATAACCATATGGTATTTCATTGGCTACAGTACAATGAGTACCACTCGCATGAATATCATCAAAAAAATGGGGCATTTTGTTAAAGTAGAATCCTGAGCAGATGCATCTGTGTTTGAATTTGAAACATACAAAAACACAGTTCAGAAAAATATCTAATTTCAAAATAAAAGTCGAAAATACCAATTCTCTTTGTTTGGTGGTAATTCCAAGTGGATTATCGGTTGCCTATGAAAAGGACCCTTGAAGTTGCAAGGCAGCCTCGATAAACAAGAACAACGATTAACTATGGATAAAATGAGGTCCTGCTAGGTTTCTAGGTCTCCTGCTTGCATAAAGCAATAAACAAAATAGCAAGAATTTCTGATAACACTATGCAGGAAAGGTTTTGTGTTAGTGAACGAAGGCCTGCGCTGAGCGACAGAAAGCATGATGGGAATAATCCGGTTAGCAATGGCTATGATAGCTTAAAAGCTCCTCCCTCTCACCATTTGACTCATAATCTGATTTTCCATCCCTAATGAAGTCTGATGAAATGGGATTTCATGCTGTACAAACCAAAAACAATCGTAATCAAAACGAATGCAGTCTAGACAATGCGGATTGCAGTTTTCACATGTCATTGCTAATTTCCTTGAGTGCGCTACTAACATTTGGAAAACAAACTTGATATCAATGAAAATAATAATGATTTTCTTTTGAGCCTAAATACAAAAGCTTTTATTAAACACATGTATCGCCGTAATCCCAGGATTCTGTTCTGTCCACGCAAATGTAGGTCACTGCATTAGCCTTGTGAAAATCCACGCTGGGGGGCTGGCAAACCAGGTCATTTGCAAATGAAATGGAATTAGTGGGAGGAAGATTGTTGTATTGCTTAAAATCAATGTCTCTTCACTTCACTTGTATTCAAAGCATCTATTGTTGTTAGTTGTGGTTGTAGGGCTTAAAAGAAGTAATGAGCCTGACAAAATGACATTGTGACAAAATTATTATCTGATGTAAACTAGGATTTAGAGGTAGTGTGACCTGTGGTAACCTTGCGTAGTACCGTTTACCTCGTTCTTGTTCTTGCCTGCCTATGTACAGTAACCAATGCAATGCAAAGAAGAGCATATCTTTGGAAAAATATTCTTTGTTGGTTCTTGAAAAGGTGATGATACTTAAAGACATTCTGCTAACCATGAGTCTTTGCGTCCTGCGCAAGAGAAAACAGCACAAGAACAGCCTAGCTGCAGAGGCTTTCAGATAATTTGAAATGATATTTGCAGTGCATTCTGGGAATGCAATGGCGTGCAAAGCCACATGGTTAGCAGAGTCTCTGAAGGTGTTTCAGGGTGAAAGATTATTAAAATACATTCTTATCTAAACACGAAGCAGATATCATTGTCTGTATAAACCTGACGTGATACATCGACAAATATCGATCTACAAGACGCACATTATGGCCATTAGTATTTCTAAATAGCAAAATAGCAGCAGATGTTATTTTTTGACCAAACATATTGCTTAAAAGGTAGAAATGATCGAATAAAAAGCAAAATTATTACACTGAATAATTAAAGCAATGAATTATAAGAAATAGTTCTGCAAGTGTTGGAACTACTCTTCTAATTAATAAAAGAAACACAAAATCAGTCTGTAGTTGGTTCTTAAACAAAGGGTTAATTTTCGTATAAACAGTCTGTTGGTTCCTAATTTTGCATGTTCTTTTTTGTAGGGTTTTACTGTATAATGTTAGCCTCGCCATTTTCATTTCTAGAGTTAGTTCACAGTATTTTTTGCGGTGGCCCATTGGTGTCACATCAAAAATACAGACACTCCATGTCAAATACAAATTCTCCAATATTCGCGTTTCGATTCCCACTGACGATATTTCCGCATTTCCATATTCAGCCAAAGCAGCAAATTTAAATCTTTTGAGAAAACAAAACTTGAAATTTGTTTCGTTTGGCTCTATCTCAGCTAATATTAAACCAGTTTTATAAAGCCACGAGTCAAAGTTTTAGTCCAAGCGTCTATAGTTAATTGAATAAGTAATGTTTAGATAATTCGAAACAAGGCCCTTGTGGTAACCATTAACAAATTAGAGACTCTTTTGAGGACATTTTCAAGTTCATAATTTTCTGCCAATCATAGTGTTGGTATGTTATAATTATTATTTTGTTCCAGTACATGTATTGCTCAGTGATAGCGTGCTAGCCTACTAGTCAGAAGGTTGGTGGTTTGAGTCCCACTCTGGCAAACCTTCTACCTAGAGCGAGGACAGTCGCCTGCGCTCTGTAATTCCCGGCTCAGGAATCATGAGGTGTAGTCACATCGAGAGGAATGACTAGGACATTACTTCGCTAAGCTTTGCTTCTCAGTTTTCCTAAAAACTACCTTCGGATGCTAGGTAGAAACAAACAAAGTAGATCAAGCGAAAAAGTTTCACCTCAGCTTTTCAGACAAGAACTAAACCATAAATTAAACAAAAATTAAAAAATATACTAAAACTTAGTTTGATGTTTGGATAAAATCTTTTTCAGTAACCGTCAAATAAGTTAGGTAAATTTGTGCAAAATTAAAGCTGTCAAATTTCCTAAATGTGTTTAAACAAATTTGAGACATTTGATAAATCGGAGAATGAAATAAGGATTGAAAAGATTCACGACAAACGCCATATAGAAATAGTTCATAAGTTACTTTAATCTATATACTCGAACACTTAAGTCAGGCTAATGTGTAATTACTTACAATAATGTGCCATCCTTGTTTGCAGTGATTCACTTAGCAGGCTATTCAATGTGATAACTAACAAAAGCAAACTTAAAGTCGGTGGTAACACCCTTTACACATTATTCATAACTTGCTACAAGCAAAGATACGAAGACAGAGACTTATTAAATATCCGGACAGATAAAAAGTGTCAAACCATCGTCCTCAATAATGCATTACTATGAATTTAACATCGCGAGATATATTAAAGTTAATTCTATTTTATCCACTGAGTGGTTAGTTTCTTTAGCCACAGCTGAGAGCCTGTGATAAACTTCAACCTTAAGTTTAAGAAACTTACGCAATATTAAAGAAACCTGCTGTGAATTGGACAGGGAACGAAAGAAATAAAAGTCAATAGAGAAAGCCTATCAGAACTATAAATCTTTGCAGTTCTTGGTAATAAGATTGCAGCTCTAACATAATCTTCAGGAATAAAAGATAACACTTGTTTATGAAATCGATTTAAGATACCATAAAACTGTAATTTCTGACAGCTTTATAACATTTATCGGAAAATAGGATAAAGTATTGAAAGTGATTTCCTGGGGAGATAAACGTAAATCCTAAAGTGATTAAGTCTCTCCATCTATTTGGATATCTCTTCGTTTTGATACATTAGAATGGGATTTTTGGTTCATATAATTCACCCCAATTCGCTTTGTTTAATCAGATAACTTTAGTGAATTGAACAAAACAAACAACTAAATCTCAATTTGATATTAAACTATTCAATGCAACTCAACTTTTGAAACTATGTGTGTCTGTAGACACATATCATATCACATTTCATGAAATCAGTGATTATTTAATTTATGAAAGTGGCCTGAAGCTCAAAAAAGTTTATTGATGGTGTTCTGTTCATGCATTAAAGGTGCACAAGGATGGGTCACGTGATTAAATGTAATGATGTGCCCTTGTTCGAGCTGCTACTTTGAGTACCAAAGGCCAGAGCATGAACTAAAACTTTCAATTCCTATACTAATATTCTTCTTGTTCATCTATTTCATTTAGTTTGCTAGACTTCGTAATCTAAATTGAAACTTGCTTATAGTGGACTGAAAAAATATTGTCCATGTCCGTTGGTAGCTGTCTGTTCGTGGAGAATGTGCATTGGAATGAGACTCAGATGTTTAAGCGAAAATATTTAGTAGTATGGACCACAATCGTGTGTCTGTTGCATTGCAGTACCTCACGAGAAGTATGGTAGATTTCAACACTTGTTCAGTGTCCTAGTGTTCAGAAGTATCCACAAGAGAAAGTTTCACTGTGTACAAAAGCTGCAGTTAATCCTTGTAAGGAATGTGATAATTTACCTGGTCAAACTAATCGACAAAAATTTGCCCAAGGCTTACCAACTATTTTAGCCAATCCATCTGTGATTAGTATTTCAACACTCTAGAAGGTAGACACCATGATTTCAACCAACGGAAATAGCCGCGAGCGTCACCCGTGGTCGATTGTGGTCTTGCAGGATGATACAATCTAGATCGATTTCTTCCAGCACCTTCACCACCTTGAGAATTTATCCACACATCCTAAGTGACAAAAATTGGTGCTAATCCCTAATAAGTAGCAAATAGTCATATCTACTTGCGATTTCTAATTTGTCATCTTGAAAATGTAACTGATACATAAAGCTGTGTTTCCTTTTTCAGATCCGTGTATTTTTAACAGCTATTAGTTGAGCTGGAAAACCTGCAAAATAATGAAGTAATAAAATGATAAATTGTCTTGCACGTCATTCTTACAAAAGTTTATCACAAAAAATGAGTTGTTAGTAACAGTCGTGCCCCTTTATACCATCGGTGTACCAACATTCTTTTTCCTCTGGCACTATGAGCGGCATAGATTTCTACTGTCAAACAATAATATAAAGTGAATTTGCACCCAGTTTTGATTTGTCTTTTGGTTTGTCTTTGTAAAATGACCTACTTTAGACTGGTAGCGTGTTTAAAATACCACGTGGGTACAAATCTTGAGTTAAACAATAATTGGGAGGAATATCTGAAACCAGCATGTTTGATCAATCTGAAGAGAAGGATTCTGTTCAAATGATTCTAAAATTGGGTAAGCTAACTGAAAACATATATCACATCTTACATGGTAGCATAAGGTAATTACTTAGCATATTAACATACATTAACATACATTAACATATGCTACATAAAGATATTGCTTAGCACATTAAGGACGAATTAACCAAAATTAAAGGAGAAAAAAAATCGTCTCTTGCAAGTGAATAAATTGTCATGAATTTAATGCTATTTAGAGTATGCAATATCTCTAGAATCAATTTGGCCCTTAGCACAAATAACCGAAAAAGAAAATTTCAAGATCAATAATCAATCATCAAACTTTGACGATCCTTCAAGAAGCTACAGTCATTGCTTTGTCATCAGCAATGAAAGCAAAATCTCTTATCTTTAGAGATTATAGCTATCTCAAATTAGATGTCACATGAGATTTGCGATAACGCAAAATTACTCATGCAAACGCATTAATTGTTTTTATTCGCGGGCATTTTCACGTGACAACTAATTTGAGACAGAATTAATCAAATGCTTACATGATTAATTCGTATGAAAATTCATACTAAATGCACCTTATTTAGACAAATGTGTAAGCCAAATTTAGCAGGCTTAGTACATTGCTAGCCATTAAGCTTATGTGGATGTAATACGTGTGCTCTACAACCTCCTCCAATTTATTGCTCGTTGATAAAAACTGAAAACTGAAAGCACGTGGTGCCCACTCTAGCTACCTTGGAGGCTGGATGGCTAAGTAGCCTCGAGCAGGTTAACTTTGGTGTGCCTCTTCCTTACTTCAAAGTACAAGATGCCTTAGAATATATGATTGTTTTAATTAGAACACTGCATATTGATGCCTTATAAATCGTGATAAATTTTCTCTAATTTATTTGATTCACAAAAACATAGCTGTTTTTATACTCCAATGATGAACTGTTGATTAGATAAACCATTTTCCTGAGAAGAAAATTGCTTGCTATGACCAACTGGATAGGGATCAGCAAAACGATGCTTACATGATACACAGATAAGATGGATTTTCCATTCTTTTGCCACGACTTGTTACTGATCATTGATGCGTATCACTGTTATTTGCTACAAACGTCTTTTCGAGTAGTTAACAAGCAATGCTCATTGTTCTCTGCTGTTCCATTGATAATTTCTTTGTTTATTTGACAGTTTGATTGTTTCACTTGACAGTTATTTATGTTACGAGGTTTGTCAAGAGAGCCAAGTTACTGGTTGCATTGTTTTAAATCACAGAGATCCCTAAGTATGACAAGATGAATCTGTTTTGCCGTCTAAGAGCCGCTCACAATTTTTGCATTCATGGTTGTTTTATTCATGATTAGGACCCAATAAGCAGTATGATTTTTCACTGCAACGCTTTCTTATAGGGGAGAGAACACCAGGGCTAAAATGATGATAAACAGTAACTAGGACACAGGCAAACTTCCAAGTTTTGTTTGTTTGTTTGTCAACTTATTTTTATTCGATTTTTACCTAGCGCTACATATTTGCATATATACAACTACTCTAAATCGAATATACAAATAGATAAATAACTAAATAAAGAAATTATTAGATAAGTTAAGTATTCAAATCTAGTTGGACAATATATGGACAAAATTTACAGGTTATCGTCGAATTGGCAGGCGTTACATTTAAAGTTAGGGCCATCGGGGGCCATCCCATTGTTTGATCATATTTTTGAAACTGTTTAAGTTTTCAGCCGATTTTAATTCATTCGGCAAACCATTCCATATTTGAGGTCTCGTGGCTCTAAGGCTATTGGAACCAAAGGTTACTTGCTTTGGCCGAAAATGATTCAAATTGTTCGGATTTCGCAATGAGTAATTCGAAGTCCTAAAACTAAAGATATTATGCATGAATCATAGATTCAGGCTTTTCAATGTGTTAAAAATTTCGAAACGGACTGTCCTTTGACGAGCAACGAATGTTGAACATTATCGAGCATCTGTCTTCTTTTTTCAACTTAAATTCAAAGTGGCAGCAATGGCATTTCCCATTCTCTCACGGAGCTCCATTGCAATAAAAGATTATAAGAGATACAAGATTATTTGAAAACCTTCACTTGGACATCAACGTTTAAAGGAATTCAAAAGAAACTTTACTAAGAACAAAAGTTTTAATTGAAGCTTTTAAGTTTGAAAAAACGATTTGAAAATGTTTCCAAATAAAGCTTTTCCACGGTAAATTTAAAAACGTCAGACTCTTTTCGGGGCATCAATAGTATGCTCTCTATTGCATTTTGTGTATCGATAAGAACAAAAAGGTGTTTATGAGTAGGTTCCCTCTCTTGCAATGTGGCCCCCGCCTTTAAATCTGCTTCTGGTGCTCCTGTTCGTTAAATAAGGACGGCATAGCCTTTCTTAACCCTGCTACATCCCTAGATTCAAGGAGTTGATCATTTCAATGGCAGCTGCATGAAACAGCGTGCTAGCATTAACGTCTTCTGCTGCTAAAGCAACGAAATGATGACGCACGCATCCGAAAATCAATTCGCGTTTTTCATTCTTGCGAAGAAACAAACCTGAACCTGTAAATCACATGTCGAGTCATCCTGAGAGTCATTCCTGATCTAAATCAGTTAATTAAATAAAACTAACTGGTGGTACTTGGCTTTTAACAACCAAATTGACAACAGTATCGAGCAGAACAATCATATTTCTATGAATGGAGCTGTGTTTGATTGTTCTTGATTGTGTTCAGCCAAATTCTAGACCAGTAATATGAGTACCAGTTTAAAGACTCATTGTCTTGTGACAAAGAACTTTGCTATAATTTCATAAAATTAAACAATGAAATGTTTTCAACCAGAGGGAAGCCGTAACTAGTTGATTGTTTTTTTTTAACCAGAATCTACAGCTTGATTGTTTTTTCAGACAATTTGATTTTGTATAATCATATCCTATTTGTCAGTTTACCGCAAAGAGATGATTGGGATTGTCAGAAAGCCTTGCGCTTAAGCCTTAAGCACTCTAGATTTAGGTGGACAGGTAACATTTTTAGCAACAATATCCCTTGCATAAAAAACTAAAAAGTGCAGTTAGGCTCATGTCCGTCAAACAGCGGAGCACCCATAACAAACCATTGTTTACACATTTGGATTGTTAAACCTAGAAGACTGTTTCAAACTCGAGTGTGCTAAATTCTTGTTTAACATCTCCGAAGGAAAAGTAGAGACCTTCTTTTGTGAACTATTTCAAGTCGTCCAATCTAGACATAATTTCAACACCATGTAGGCTACAGCTGGACTGTTTTCATAACCTGTCTCGAGAACCAACTGCAAATGTAATTTTACAACAACTTATGGCAGTAAAATATGGAATGTGATACCACTTGATAATTGATATCAGACGCTCTGCAACTAAGAAATCATTTTCAACAAAATACAAAGCACTGCTGCTAAATGACTACAGATTCACTCTTAAATTTTCAAATTGTAAATTATTTACTTATTTACATATATTCTATCGGTTCAATTATTATTCTATTAATTAATTCATAAATAACTTTCGGTTTTTGTGTCTTTTCTTGTTC
This sequence comes from Aurelia aurita, assembly GCA_004194415.1. NCBI lineage: Eukaryota > Metazoa > Cnidaria > Scyphozoa > Semaeostomeae > Ulmaridae > Aurelia > Aurelia aurita. The sequence continues at coordinate 274,087 of REGM01000290.1, forward strand.
TATTATGTTCAAGTTTTCTTTTCGCCATTATGACTAATAGGCAAAGAGCACTAGACTCGAAAGCTCTTTTGGAGATATTTTCGAGTGTCCCGAGCAACTTATATCGTGTAATGAATGATTGTGAATGCTATCATTTTAATGTAGCACATACTTCTATCATTAGATCAAGTGCTCATTAGTAAATTGTTTTAAACGTTGCTTAAATCGAATGAAATGAATGAAAATGAAATGAGTCATCAATTTATTGTGAAACAGATTTCAATAGAAAAGGGCTTGAAGAAGGAAGTTTCAGACTACGTTCACATGTATGTTCAAATATTGTGGTAAAATCATTAAGGATAATTTTGATCTGGTGAAGAAGACATTGAAAATTTTTTTTCGAGGTTATAAATCACCCTTCTTCTTAAATTTTCTAAAGTTTTCATATATAATATCTCATTTTAACAATTCTATGCCCCAGATCACTATCATTACTGGACCCTTACGAGATTTGCAGACGATCATGGTGTATATCGGGTGTCCTAAAAAAGTATAAGTCTTTGAATAGTTCCTGGGGAGGAGTCCCATTTTCAAAACTTTTTATTTAAACTTTATGATACAGATGAGATCTTCACTTGCAATTTGTGACCTTGCACGCCCAAATCGGCTGCGTATTAGTCGAGTAATTTACTTCGGCTGTGTATTAGCCGAGTAGTAGCTCAATTCAATAGCCATCTGTCTCAGGCTGTCTCAGAAATTTTGCTTGTTTAAGTGAATTACTCGGCTAATACACAGCCAATTTGGACATGCGAGGTCGCAAATTGCAAGTGCAGATCTCATCTATATCAAAAAGGTTGAATAACAATTTTTGAAAATGATGCTCCTCCACAGGAACTGTTCCCACATTTGAACTTTTTTGGAACACCTTGTACATCCACACCTCTTGCCGGATTAAAACGTTTTTAGTTGATGTTATGAACTTGAAGTAGACTTTGCAGATTACAATTGCGACTTGTTAGGAGATGATCTCGTTTAGAATCTTTTATGAGAGATTGGAGGATTTTCAAATACTAGCAGTGACGCAACAGAAACCGTGATGCCATGGGTAGACTGAAAATATGCAAATTAAAGAAGTATGTATGTATAAGGCGTTCTTTGCATGGAATCGGGTCCTCGAATGCTGCCTGGGGAAGTACCATCATTCATCCTACAAGTTTTGTACGGTTCTTCCCTGGAGAAAGGCATAAAGCCCTTGGGATATGTTGCCAGTAGTTGTGGTCTGCTCTCTCATCTGCTCGGCTTTAGTAATGGAGCCGAGCACTGGGGTCGCTTCGAGCAGATGCGAAAATAAAAAACAGAAAAAACCTTGTTGACATCACTTCAAGTGCAGGTTGTCTTGGTTTCATGTATGAGGTCCTTTGGAGACTTTTGGGGCCCTTTCCTTTCGCTTTTTAGGAAAATTGGCTGCCAACAAACTTGGCTACTCGGAAGACTCTTCTGGGATACCCTATAGATTTTGCAATAGCTATTCATGGTCATTGTTGCAAGCAAGAGCACTATAGATATTGCAATAGCTAAAAATGTTTTTGAAAAGTCATAGGGATATTCCAAAATGAATATCACACATCGAATCTAGAGTTTGGTCAATTTTCCTTTCTTAGAATTGAGATTTTCTTTTTTACGCTTATTCTAGAGCTTATAATCTAATCACAGAAACATGCATTTTTATTAGTTTAGGTTTTTAGCAGGGCACATTGTAAATCAGTTTATTATTTTTGTAACTGAATGTATTACCCTAGGTAGATAATTAAAAATGGAAATGAAAATGAATTCACTGCGAGGCATTCTGGAGATTAGCTCCCAGTCGTTTCATGACGATATTGACAATTAGCATGACTTCAATTCGCGTTAGTGCCCACCAGCTAAGTCTAGATATTCAAAGAATGCATCGACCCAGTTCTGTAGATTATCGGATTCTGAGGCAAAGAAAGGCACCTGTATACCAGCTGAATACCCGGCAACGTCGGATTAAATTCAATCAATATAAGATGCAAATCTTTCAGGCAACAAATAGTGTTTGTGAGTATCACTGTCTTGAAGGATATCTTCCAAAGAACTGATTCAAGAATAAGACATTGTTTGCGAAGCTATTTTGACAGTTGTGAGGTATGTTCTATTGTTTCTTGGTTATGATGACAATAAATTTTTGGTAAAATATTTTGGAAAATATTAAGCTGTATCTACTTTAGAATCGAGTTTAATAGAAGAATAAGACACTGTTTGTGAAGCTATTTTGATTGTTGCAAGGTATGTTCTATTCTATTGAACTGATACCAGATCAGAATTTATTCAAGATACAAAGTGCTAAGCTAGCAAAAATAAAATGTCTTTTTGAAATGATATTTTAGGAAAGACATACGGTATTCAATGAAATAGCTATTGCTTCTTTGAATTGATTTCACATTTTCCGGTTGATTGCTGGCGACACAAATATCAGAGTATCTACCATTTTCCCGAGCGACCAGCAAATTTGTCAACAACAACGTAAATGTTTTGAAAACTTGTTGATTTCTTAAAAAATATATTCATTTGTGCTTTTGCCTCTTGGAATTTGATAATGGATCATCTACGTATTGTAAAATCTGATTTATACTTAAGGGCATACTCTATAAATGGTCGCCATAGATGCAATACAACTTAATTCAATTTTTTACAAATAGCAGTGCTTCTTTAATGTTTGCCAATTTGTCAAATTGATGCTTGATACTTCGAGAACGAGTTCATAATATTTCCGCAACACGGGCAGTTATATAGGTGGAGACCGGATAAGAAAGATTTTATTTCTCTATCTTCAATCTATTTGGTCTCTTCATTCTATCGAAATTCAGCTGCAACTTTGTCATTGTAGGCACCAATGTTGCCTTACCTATATCCAAAAATATTCTTCATCGATTCATACAGTCAAGCACTTTACAAGTTCTGACGCTACGAATTCAATTGGTTTAACATTTCAATTGGGCAAGGAGGCATAAAAATAAAGCACCTTGATGATGTCTTATCAAAAACTATGGCTCAAAAGATTTGCTTTCATATTTTTTCGATTGCAGCACCATACCCGTTATCAACTCTAAGAGTCCATGATTTAACCGAGCAAACAAAGTTGTTAGTAGCAAAAAGATTTGCGGATATTTCAAGCGCCGGAACTTTCTTATGGTATGAAGCACTCAACAATTTTTAAGTTCGCTTTAACCATGTGACCTACATTTGCTATTGTTCCTGGGGCATCTTTATTGTTTGATACCTTTTACCAGCAATCTTAAACAGCATATCAAGTCATTTTGTCCTTGTAATGTCATTCTTCAGCTCAGCCTGTCTTTACCAAAATATGATACTTGGGGACACCTTCCACAATAAGGATTCTTTGCGAATCTTGGTAAATCTTGAGTTATTCTGTTATCAAGATGTGACTCGAATTAATTTAAATCGTATTTTATTACAATCTTACGAAGCTAATGACAGGGATAATTATTTTCTACTCACCCGGTAGGCTACCTAAAGAGTCAACATACAAACATATCTTCATTTGTTAGAAAGATAGGATTATGGAAATTTGATGAAGAGTAAATAGTGAGCTATATTACAAAAGCCAGTAGCGGCGCCAGTGGAAGCATTGGGGAAGGACATATCCTCCCCATTGTCCGATAGAAAGCTTTCGTTGTTAATGAATAATGCCATAAAAATGACTCGGTACCTTTTTTCCTCCCCTGTGCGCAACATTTAACAGTTGCCCTCCCCACTGTTCAGGCCTATACCATAAGAGGACTGGCCCACCCGGATAACTGGAAATTTCCCGGTTCGCCCTATGCCCTGTTCTTTCCAAAACCCTTGTTACTTCAAAAGGCAAACAAATCGTCTTACCAAAGTAGGGCAAGAATTCTCCCAGAAATGCTGGAACTTGATTGGGAGAGTCGTTCTAAGCAAACGTAGAGGCTAGCATCCATAAGAATTTTCCTAGACGAACTCTGACAGAATTTTCAAGGCTTCCGTTTTGGGGGCAGGTAAACATTGGATTGTGAGAAGCATTCTAAGCCGAAGTAATGGGTGTTACGCAAACATTTTCGAAAAGGTCATGATTCATAGAAAACTGTTCTAAAAATTTAAAGGTTGCCAATTTGCCACTGGCAAACGAAGAATCGAGAGAGGCATCCTAAGTCAATGTAAATGACGTTTATTCAAAGATTTTACTGGGGATCTGCTAATCTATAAAAAAAACTGTTACGAAATTATCAAAATTGTATTTTAGCACCGGCGAACATGTGATCTGGAGAGGTTTTTTCAGCCAAAGTAGAAGGCGTGTCCTAAAATGTTTCCTGGGGTCTTCGCCCCAATACCCCCTCCTTTGATACCCCCAGTAAATTTGACCTGGCCATGCCGCTGATACCAAGTGTGTTCATCGCTATGAGGATAAAGGCGTTTTCAAAAAAGTATCGCGAGGTTGGTTTGAAAAAAACTGATCTGTTTCTCATCCAAAGTTTGTCGGGGCCTGCTTCACTGACCCCAAAGTGAAGCAGTTTAATCGCCTATCGTCGCCCTTTCGATTGCTTTTCCGGTGTGCTAAATGGCAGCCAGTCCACTACCGCCTATAGCCGCCACTGACTACAACTAGAACATTCACTCAGGAACATCCACGCCCAGATAGCTCACTTAGTAAAGTATGGACGTACATAGCCCCTGGTCGTCGGTTCGAAACCTGCCTTGGCTGTTTTCGTTGCTAACATCTACTCTTCTAAGTTTGGTTTGATCCACCAGCACAGAGAAAAGGACGAAAACAATGAAGCAACGAGGAAAAGTGCTAATGTTATGAATATAGGAATCCATCATAGACTGCAACTCAAAATATTATGATCAACTATTGCTTGCATTTAATCAAATCAATTTTGATGAACTCAAAACAATGATAAATGAGCCACAAGTTATAAATGTCGATTATAATTAACAACGACTCAGAACTGATGATATAGCATAACACCTTATAGCGGATTGGTCAGCACTGCTTATAACAATCAATGTAGAACAATAGAAGAAGCAGCGACCATTGTACTAAACTATGACATTGATCTTATGTGGTGTGCTTATGCGTCAGCAAAGGTCTTTTTCGGGAACATAATTACAGTTTTGGATATCACAGCAACATTTCAATCAACTTAGATAATTGCTTAGCGAGAGTTGATAGAATTGAAGGAAGGATATGGCAAACTTTGAAACAGGTCACTCACTCTAACCACAGTTAAATTAACAAAGCAATACTGTGTTTGAATAAGATCTTCCTTTCTGACGTTAGAGTCTATTTCACAACTGTTCTCGTGAACAGAAGAATTTAGAGTAAGGCACGAACTGGAAACGCCTTGATACGCTAGTCCATGTAAGTTCTGAATTTTACATCCTACTTCGAATTGCCAACAGTCTTTTTTTGCTGAATTTAGATATCGTATTTCTAATTCTAGACTACCACAAAAGCCTTACCTTTAGCCTTCACCTGGTGAGGGTAGCCTAAGGTACAAATTTATTGGCTCTATTTTTCAGGGTTCGAACAGGATATGTGATATGCAGTGGCAAACATTCTATTAGCTAGTAATTACTTTCTCGTTAGTTTCTGATGATGATTTCACCATTTTTCAAATGTAGACATAGTGTGTCTTATATCAGAGTTGTTATTGTAAAGATTTTAGTTAGTATTGATCATAGCTCGACAAGCCTGAAGTCCTGAATTGAAATTTTGCTTGATTAGTTTATTTTCTAAGTTCAAATCTTCACATTTTTATCTCAATATTCTGGTTCAAACAGATCTTCTTGAAGTCATATCATCGGAATTATATTCCTCTGTTGTGAGTTCAATTTATGTTCGTTGCGTTGCATTGCGTTGCATTGCGTTGCGTTGCATTGCGTTGCATTTCGTTGCATTGCGTTGCATTGCGTTGCGTTGCGTTGCATTGCACAACTTAGCTAATGAAGCTTGTTTTATATGGGAAATTTTCATTAATTGATCGGTACAGCCTTGTTCGATAAATGAAAAGGTTGATGTGTCAGTAACTGACTGCTTGGGATTGCATAGTTCCAGAAGATGACTATGCTATTTCGATGTAGTGCAAATGCATCTCAGAGATTGTTCTGCTGAGATCATATAGATAAGCATTTATATGACTACATGGTGTGCTGGTAGATTGTATTTGCAACTAGCGACTAGCCGCCAAAATCAACTATGCTGCATTGTCTTTAGGATTGTAAAGTAGATCTTGGCTTAAATTTTGGTAAGACATTCACGAAAATCTGCTGCTAACTCGCTGCATTATAAGCTTTCAGTCAGATACAAATTAGAGGGAACCAGATGCCATCCTCTTGGCATAGTAATGCAAAATATACTAATCAAAGATATCAACAACAACAATTACTTAATTTACTTCACTTTCACTATGGCAAAAAAGATGCCTCTCTTCTTAATAGATTAATAGACAAGTGTAGTATATTGTTTCCGTTTTAAAAATCTTTAACTTTAAAGAGTCATAGCACATAAAATTGACATTCACTTGTCATGGTACCTGTATCAAACTGTGGGTTACTATCTGAATCATAAAACTTTATTAATTTAAGGAAACTTATTGTCACGTTTTACTTCCTAATAAAGAAGAGAAAAATTTGTTTCTTAGATACAAAATGTTTAACTTTGGAAAGGCCCAACTCATTAAATTAGCAATCACTTGGCATGGTACCTTTGACAATTGGTTACTATCTGAATGTGAGAACTTAATAGAAGAAGAGCATAACATTTCCTAATAGAAAGGAGAAATATTTTGTTTCATGTTTAGCTTTGAAACTCAAAACTCACAGAGTTACCAGACAATTTTGATGGTGTCTGTATTAAACTTTTAGTTACAGTCTGAATGATAGAGCTTTATTGATGCGAAGAAAATTCATCTTATCGTTTTCTTTCTGAAAAACAAGAGTATAACCCTTTGTTTCTTCTTTGAAACAAGAGTTCAAATATGGCAAATCATAACTCATTAAGTTGCCAGACAATTTTGATGGTGCATGTTTCAAAGTTATAGTTACAATCTGAATGATAAAATTAAATCACTATAAGGAGAATTCATTGTAGCGCTTTACGTCTAAGGGTAACATTTTGTGTCTGCTTACAAAAATGTTCAACTTTTGAAACTCATAACTCAGGATGTAAACAATCAATTTTCATGGCACAAGTATCAAAACGTTAGCTACGGTCTTAATGATAGGACTGCAGTAACATAACGAAAATTCATTCTTAAACACATCTGCTATTATTTGCTAAACTCTGGTCCATTTTGTTGCATTCGTCTTTTGCTTCAGTGATTAGATGGCCTAAAGCATGTGCTCGCATCAAATGAAGCTAGTATAATCTAACCTTGCAGGTACGGAATGAATATATCCTTTAGCATGTTTACAAGCATGGGCTATGATTTGAAGTTGATTACGATTTTAGCTCAGACAATAGATTTCTTGTCTTTAACCGTCAGTTAGCTCTTAAACAACAAGGATAAACATGCAAGTAAATGATATGTCTAGCGGGCAAAATTGCCAAGTCTTGTCGGCTGGTTAAATGCTTTGCTGCTTGAAGCCTACTAAAATATTATACAAGGGATCAATAGCTTTGTTATACCCCAAACGAAAAAATGAAAAGCCGTATTTGAAAGGATTGAAAACAAACTAGTTGAAATAGTTGAATTAGCCTTCTAAAGTAGAGAGCTTGAAAACATGTTGCCCAATTTTTGTCCACGGACGTCAAAAATCAACAAAGTCACATTTACTGAAAATTTGGTGAAACTGATATTTTTGCTAATGCTGTGCATTTTTCTTTTAAAAAAGCCTTTATTTCTAATAAAAATATACATGTTTCAATGGTTGCTGCGAAGGAGCCTGATCAATGATTACTTAAAAGATATCATTAGGATATCTCCAATGTATTAACTTAATTTTTGATACATCGTTTTATGAAATAGGCCCAGCTTTTGCCAAGATATCGCTAATGAAAGAAAATTCCGTGTTCACTGCAAATTCTTCAAATCAGTCTAAAGCTGTGCTCTTTCAACATCTTTAAAATCAAAAGCAAATTTTAGTTGTTAATTACTCGCAAGCTAGACTAGTCTTTCGAACGCACTTTGGTGCAAATTTTGAGGAGTAGTAAGAAGCATACTTCGCACTTTGGCGCAGCAAACCGAAGTACTTTCTTCTTAGCCACCAGGTAGATTTTTCAAGCAGTGAGTGGCTCCTTTTAACTTCATTTTTGCCGAAATTGAAAGCTTAGTGTGTCTGACTAGATGACCTCTAACGATTTGCTTGACTTATTATTGGTGATGCGCATTCGAGATTGACAGATCCCTGCTGTCAGGTGACCAGGTTGATTTCAGAAGTGTAGGAAAGAACTATATGAGATGACAGGCGTGAAATTGAAGCCACAAAGGTCGTACCATCATATCACAATAACAGGTTAGACAAAGAAGTTGCTATTTTTATATAGTTTTCATTGCTATCTTTATATTTTTCTATGCAATTTGTATTTATGGGACATTGCTGCTATTGTTAATTATTTGTTTGAAGAAATAAAGACAAAATGAAAGATTGATATATTGGTGTTGGAATATGAAGTAATATATATTACTGGAACATTGCTGCTATTTCTAGATGTTGGTAAAAAGAAAAGAATTCATGAAACATTGATTGCTTTGTGTTTTTTCCATGGAATTGATTGTTATGGAACATTGTTGTTATTTCTAAATATTGACTAAAGGAAATAAAGATACATGGGGAAATATTTAGCTGAGTACATTATGATGATAACAGCCTATCCTTGATTTGAAATTGTGGTGAAAGGGAGAGCATTTTCAGACTTGCTCTGATGAAGCTACAATTTTTAACCAATGTGCTGCAATCTACTTTTATCTAACTGATGTTTGGCCTAAAAAGAAGCAAATTATTATTGTTATTGCTAGAGTTAAACACCCTAAATTTCGACGATTATCCTGTTTTGAACTAGTTATTGGCTACTAGGAAAAGATGAAAGAAATTTGATCTGAATTGGAATTGAAGGTGCCGAGAATCAGCTATGCAAGAATGCATTTACTTTGCATCGACTCTGTGTAATAAGTAAATGGAGTGGTTTGATACGATTATAAAGCATCTGCCTTTAAAATAACTGTTACATGAAACAGACTTCAGATTATAAGAAGCAAATAGGCCTTCAAATTACCAGTGATAAAATGAATCTCTTTTCATTATCTTATTTCGCGACTGTCCACATTTAATTCTGAGTGTCGTTAATGGGAAGATTTGTATCACAAAAGATCAAAGTTATCTATGAAATCAGCCCAGGTCAATTTTTGCATTGTATTCGCGGATTAATAGACATCGCTCGTTGGTTAATCGCTAAATACGTTTACGCTTACAAAAGAGGGAACAACGTCTTTGCATTAGCGATTAGATGACATTCACTCTCAAGGCAGATGGTGTAGAGCTTAGACGTGATCAACACTCGTGATTGATTCTTCATCAGTGCATTGGAATTTTGATTATTGGTATGCTATTAATTGTTTCATTATATCATGTATCATTCTCCGTTTTCAAAGTTTATTTTTCTTATTTTGTATTCAAACTTACTACAAACCTAGGACCAATCATTCAATTCAATCTAGCTACATTTGCATTTCCATCGTAGAAATATCCAACACTTTAAGTAAACCAGCTTTTTAAAGCTTTTTGCAACTATCGTTGAGCTACCTTCCTTTGATATTATTGTACATTTAAAGCAGCTTGCCCACAGGCAAACTCTTAAGGTATAGTCCATATTTTCTGCGAGTTATATAACGCGTGAAGTAATGCATTTATCTAATGTTTGAAGAATCATCCCGCAAACAATTTGGAACTTATTTGCCAAATTCTGAGTACATCATCTCACGGAGGCTTTAACTTAATCCATGAGACTCTTTGCTTAATTTGTAGGCATGATTTCGTTCTAGAATGAGTAACTATAATTACTATGCTATAGATTAAAAACATTTTCTTCAGCTTTTCAAAAATATTTAAAACGCACTTTGATTCGGATTTTGACTCAAATTGTTATTTTTTTTCTTAGCATCAAACAAGTAGAACAAGTGAATCTTACTAGCTAATGACGCACGGCAACCAATCCTAAAATATTGGAGAAAACTTTGTCAAAAAAGAGAATGGTTCAATTTGAAAGCTCTTGTTTACTTGATAAGAACACTTGCAGAAAATTTGTCTCTTTATCTCTTCTTGCTAGATAAAAACAATTTGAAATAGTATAGCCACATTCTACCAGCTACGTTCAAGGCCCAATAATCCGTTCCTCCACATTTGCCCAGTCGAGTTAAAGGCTGCTCAGCATGATTTTCAAAGTGTGGATAGATCTTGTACTGATGCAGTAGCTGACCTGCATAGCAGCAAATATTTTTTCATCGCTTCCTCTGTGTTCATTTCTGAAAATCTCGCTTGGTAACTCTTTTCTGCGTCTCGTTTTCAAAATATGTTACACTTACAAGCAGATCAATTACATTGCAGGTTTTAGGCTTGGAAAAGAATGATAAACCATTTTGTACCAACGCAACAGCTAAACTTTTAAACTTTCAAAAGGCTTTAAAATATTCACAGAACTGAAATCCAACATTGTCAATTGTTATCCTTTCCTAGACGATGTTGTAGCTCATGTTTGACACTTCTTGGAAGTCCTAGATCTCACGAACTTCATTTTTTGTTGGATAAGTTAAATGCATTTGANGTGTTCATTTCTGAAAATCTCGCTTGGTAACTCTTTTCTGCGTCTCGTTTTCAAAATATGTTACACTTACAAGCAGATCAATTACATTGCAGGTTTTAGGCTTGGAAAAGAATGATAAACCATTTTGTACCAACGCAACAGCTAAACTTTTAAACTTTCAAAAGGCTTTAAAATATTCACAGAACTGAAATCCAACATTGTCAATTGTTATCCTTTCCTAGACGATGTTGTAGCTCATGTTTGACACTTCTTGGAAGTCCTAGATCTCACGAACTTCATTTTTTGTTGGATAAGTTAAATGCATTTGAGCCAGATTAGACCATTGTATCTTGCATGAAAAGTAATCATTTTCAATTTTGGAACTTCCTGAAGATTCTAACTTTGAAATCAACACTTTATTGTGAACTTAAAATTGACTAAATTTTGACTTCCCAACATCTGAACGTTTAACTCAAGAGGGGAGAAGAAAAAGGTGCTGTCTTATCAATATAATTACTCCATCTTCGCTTTCAGTAGGTCAGCAAGAAAACATTTATATGTGGATAGAGCTTCTTAAACCATTTGGTATTTTGTGGTTGCGATAAACTTTTAAACCAACCCGTTCATGTACAGCAAGGCCTCGAGAACTACAATGCTCAAAGAAAAGTAAGACTTTCTTACATCTGCGATGGGGAATGCAATATATCTCTCGATTGCTAAGAGAGGAAAGTTTGTTTGAGTGATCAATTTTCCCTCACGGTAAGGGTTACTTGAAGTTTAGATGTACCTAAATATTTCATGCTTTCTTATTGAAATATGCAAAGGAAAATTGATAACGATCTCATTTGCCAATTTCATTTGAAGGAGACAAATACTACCGGGTGCGCCAAAAAAACTATCCGCTTTTGATAGGCTACGATAAATCGTATCCTGGACGTGTTTTTAAGATTTATGGCTTAATCTTTTAGCTAAAATCCAGAATTAGATTCCAATATTTTTTGTAAATTTTTTAATCTTCTGTTTCTTGAGCTATAAACGAGTTTTTTATATATTTTTTTTCGCAAAATCCCTGAAAACGATCAAAAAAAGTCGATCAGATTTTATAAAGTTGAAACTTGTTCGTGGTGATTTGGGAATTTATAAATCAATTAGTTATACTTTGCTACACTAGAGTTTGCTCAATGTTGGGAGAAATGTCACATTACTTTCAATCGTACACAAAATGTCGTCCTCTTTGTAATTTCATTGATTTTATACTTTCGTCCAGGTAGTAGGTACTACCTTCCTGTGTCAATGGAGTTAAAAAGACAAAGAGTGAAGTGCCATGAGGTCAGTCTCGTTGAATTGTCATACGGTCAACGGCTTGGCTTGGCGCCTTATTGCAGCTACTCCAGAGTTTTGCAACAGGGCGGTTGTTGAACTAACACTCGTGCTTCAGAATATAAATAATCGATTTTTAAATCCCCAAATCACCACGAATAAGTTTCCTCTTTGTCTATTCATGTCGAGTCTTTAGAAAATTTTATCGACGATTTTTGATCGTTTTCAGTATTCGCGAGACCAAAAATTTTAAGAAACTCGCTTATAACTTCAGAAGCAGAAAACTAAAAAATCTACAAAAAATCCAAGAATCCAATTCCGGATTTTAGCTAAAGATTAAGTCATAAATCTTCAAAATCGGTCTAGTGTACGATTTATCATGGCCTGTCAAAATTAGATATCTTTTTGGCGCACCGGTATACTATTCCAAAACTATACTATTCCTCCTATCGTCTTTAACAGCGGAGTAGAATTTATCTAAATAACTACTCCGTTAGAAAATTTATTCTACTGCTAACATAAGTTACATCACCTACCAACATTTGTTTTAAACAAAAAGTTTATCACAACACAAGTAATCATTTCAAGTACCTCTTATAGAATATCGCTGAACACCTATTTAAAAATGGACAGTCCATCTCCTTCTATCATTCTAACGTAACAAAACATTTCTGCATGCATCGAAGTGCATTGCATAAGGCTTTTACACTTTCGCACCATAGAATTATGAAATTTTGACGCTCTCATGTTCAAAATGTTATACCATGATAACTGTTGAGCATTTCTTTTATGTCTTTGATAACTGTTGAAACATTCATATTTCTTCTATACAAAAAGTTTAAACGCATCTAAATAAGTAAGCGGAGCTTTGATTTGATAAAGCAACAACATATTACATCGTTGTGTTCNTCATTTTGATAATAATTTCTTGTGAGCTTGGAGCATGCTTCACAACCAGGCAGCTTGTAGAAACACAAATACCGAAAAATTCAAAAAACATTTCAAATCTCTTAAATATGCCTAACATTAATTTTGTCCTTGACACAATGCACATCAAGACTTTTTCATGATCGGTAATAATATCCAAGTTTGATGATTTCTCAAAAGGTGCAAGGTTTTTGACTCACCCGGGATAAGTTCTTGCCAAGTAACATTTAAAGGTGGTATAGTTTGATGGTGTTTGTCTCTAGCAATGGCGACTTCAATTTATTTGTCTTAAAGCTGGAGGTTAGAATCTTGTGACCTACCTCAAGAGATTTACTTCTTCTTTTCCTTGCATTATGAAGCTTGTCAAGTAGTTATTCTGCTTTCTTTTTAACCAAAGTTGTAGAATCTTCATTTTATGAAGATCTGATATTGACTCAAAAATATATTCCAAGGCTCTTCTGTTAGAGTTCTGTGGCAAAGAGAAAGGACTTATACAATGAAATATACAATTTATATAGCGTACAACTAGAACAGTTTTGTTGTGGTATAACAAAGTAACTGAGTCGAACAGATTTGCAAGTTATTTGCTAGATTTATTTCACTGAGTGTGAAGTGAAAAACGTTAGGCTGCATTAGCAAGAGAATTTCAATCCAAACAGATCCCAGAAGAATTCTGTTATTAATTTCAATAAAGCAAAAATTAAGTACAAATTGAACGTGCTTCATCTCCAGAGATCGTGAGAGCATTCTTCGTTAAAAATTGAGAACCATAAGGGACGTATGCAGATAAAAGAGCGTTGAAAGGAAGCAAAAAACTTGTTCAGCAAATTAATAAATTGTCATTAAGCAATATTACACCAGCCTTATTAACAAGTAGTTCTACCTCTGTCGGAATACCGTTCTTGGAAGAAAAATTGAAAGTATTTGGTGTACCAATGATAGTTTTTAAGCATTCCCGTTTATCAGAGATGTCCTCGTTGATAAAACAGTGGAGCCTTCGTCATTGAGCAGGGACCTTGAAATGAGAAATCGAGATAATAACCACATATGTCACTATAAACAAAACAAAACAAAAAACCAAACTCAAACAAAAAAAATTATGTAGATTTGCCACGCATCTGTAGCGGATAATTCTGATGATTAACATACGTTGATATTGAAAAACCATCAACAGTACTACATTGAAATCCTTGTTGTTTATGTGAGTACAAGTCTTTGAAAGGTGATTTCTTGTGCTAATTTCCGCAAGTTAAGCTCATATTATCCCATGTAAGAGTATCATCACGAGAAAACAGTTTGAGTTACAACAAAAAGGAAATAGGAGGAACCTTATCAAGTTATGACCTAACAGATTTCTAGGTTTTGATCAAATCAATTATCAAGAATATTTTGCTCCCCGAGATGGAAATCTAGCACATGTACCTAAAGGTCTAATTGATGGGCCAAATTAAAGCGCAGATTTTAAAACTTCATGGAATTTATTTGGCGCAGACGAGCTTCGAGATGTTTAGTCCATCTATTTGAAAAAAATCGTTTAGAATTTATTCGTCTTAGTTTTATTTGTAGTTTTGTTTCTTCCTTGCATCCGAAGGTAGTTTGAGAAGCACTGAAAAGCTATGTTTATCGAAGCAGTGTCCTGGTCCTTCCATTTGATTTGACCAACCTCGTGATTCTTATAGCCTATTACAGAGAGTGGACGACTATCCTCACTCTTGGTGGCAGGTTTCCCAGGGCAGGGACTCGAACAACCAGCCTTCAGATTGGTAGGCAAGCGCGCTACCACTGAACCATCTCTGCGGAATGGTAGCACATTAGTATCTGTAATTTACTTGTACCCTTGTTTATAAAAACTGCCAACTCGGACATTGAAACATACAATAATTGATTCCGTAAAATAAACATTGGCCTCTCAACTAAAAAGTGGGCTCACGAATATTAAAGGAACATATGATTTGCTACTTCTTTAAGAAGAGGAAGCCCACAGAGCCAACAATATTCCTGAGTAAAAGCGTAATGCCTTGGATGAACAGAAACGTTTGGTGAAGCAGTTTAGGCTGCTACAAGAAAATCGCAACATATTTTCGACCCACCGAGTAACTTGTTGTAGAAAGTATATGTGAAAGGCCGATTTAGCGACCAATAGAAAGGGGTGCCAAGAAAATAAACCCTTTCTGCAAGCAGAGTATAAATTTCTGGCATTAGTGTTTATAGCATCGAGACCCTTTTCCGAAATAATACTTTCTGAATGCCTTCCAAATGTGACTTTCCGTTGGTGATAATTTAACTGAAAATAGACGGTTTGCACGGGTAGAAAAATCTCATGTCCTATCATACATGAGCTTTTGCATATTGACGTCATCCAAACCCAAGTGCAATTATTGCCATGTAGAAAAGAGATATTTCTGTAAGAATGCAAGTTGTTTAAGATTTGCAATAGATTTCACTTCAATGTTACAGCTGCTAGGCAGATTACAATAGAAATATCCTTACTCTAAGTAACGTAAACAAATTAGTTGATTTAGATACAAGATAAGCAACACAAAAATCCGCCTCTTTGCTAACTGATAAATCAGTCTACCTTTGATTATAATCAAGCAATTAATTACTGTAAAGGATTTTCTCTTAAGATGATACAAACAGTGGCCACGCCTTCGATTTTACAAGATCAATCTAAGGACCAAACTGTTTTCTTCAAATTTGGCATAGGTTCCCACAAAGAAAAAGAGCTAAAGGCATGTTTATGATAGCTTCTTTTCTTCCTGTTTTGGTGTAACTTCTGCTCAAAGGACCCGCAAGAAGGAGAAGACCATGACCAAAGCCGAGCAGACCGCTCCTGCTTGTTCATCATCCCTAGAATTTTGAGCTTTTCTTCGAAATGTATGATGGCACTCCCCCAGGCGGCAGCCTAGGACTCAAGCCTGCTCATGCTCATTCGAACCAGACCTTTGACATTTCCAAACTGTACAAGTCATCCTTTTTCTAGATGAAGAACAATTTTAAGCATCACCTGCTCTCCCCCCTCACTTGCAAGCCCCAATCTTTTTAGAAGTCATAGCAGCTTTATAGATAGATGGAATTTTCTGTAAAAGGAAATGATATGACAAGATTATTTCAGAGCACTCCTAACAGACTTTCTCTATTTTTTCTCGAAACGACTTGTTACATATTTTACTGAACTGGATATCATTTGATGAACGGTATTTCCAAAAGTAGCGTGACCTATTGTTGAAAATCATCTGTTCCTTGTGTGTTTTTCAAGTTTTTCTCTGGTTCTAAAGCATTGTAGCAAGAACTGCAAAACATAAATCCAAGAAAAGTTAACTTTCATAACCTTTCGTTTTATTATGATATATTCCATTTCTTATTTCCAGATCGACGCATTGCACAATACTTGCAAAGAAATCTTCACCATGACATTTCACCATCATCATCACCACCATCATCATCGCCCGCCTGTTCCATCTCTACCTTTCTCGCCTTGCCAAATAGCAAGAGTATGCGAAACACTTGAAGAGTGCGGTGACATAGAGCGTCTCTCGAGATTCCTCTGGTCATTACCGACAACTCCTGATGTATATGACTTGTTGCATAGCAACGAATGTGTATTGCGAGCGAGAGCACTAGTTGCTTTCCATACAGGACATTATCATGAACTTTATTACATATTAGAGAATTATAAGTTTACTAAAGAATCTCATGTCAAGTTACAAACAATGTGGCTTGAAGCACACTACAGCGAGGCTGAACGACTAAGAGGCAGGCCACTTGGTCCAGTTGACAAATACAGAGTGAGAAAGCGCTTTCCCCTACCAAGAACCATTTGGGATGGAGAACAAAAGACTCATTGTTTTAAAGAAAGAACACGCAAACTACTGAGAGAATTCTATTTATCAGATCCATACCCGAGCCCAACAAAGAAACGTGAATTAGCAGAAGCGACCGGCCTAACAGCAACCCAGGTTGGAAATTGGTTCAAAAATAGAAGACAAAGAGACAGAGCAGCAGCTGCAAAGCATAAGTAAGTCATCATCATTATCATAATTATAAGTTCAATTGTGTGCTTGTTCTTTTGTATATCATTCACGTCACCTTTCCGGCCTATTTTACTCGCTGTAAACTGGTACAACTTTTGACCCTTTAGAGAGTGCAGCCCCCGTAAACAAATGTAAAGCTGTTCCAAAACTCATCTTTGACTCATTATGGGATTGAAATGTTTTAAGAGTATGGAAATTTCAAAGCCATTGATCATTCCTAGTGCAATTTCCATCTTCGCGCAAGCCATACATAATCGTAAAAATCTAACACAGTATTGTGCCAGATGTCTATAGAAACATTTTCCACTCGGAAGAGCTACAGAAAAAACCACGCTGACTGGTTTTAAGTACTCCATTCAATTGCTTAAACGAAAACTTCGATCAATGTTGCCGACTTTGCTATTTGTGGAAATTCCACAAAAACCATGATTTTCCGAGCGTCTTAAACTTTGCAAAATCGTTGCAAAGAGTTTAATTAGGGGGTCAATTTTTGCTTAACTTCTTTCTATAAAGAGAACAGAACACCTTTCTTTAGAGTAACGCAAAAACAATGCAGTTTAGTCATGGCTCAGGCAAACCTAAGACAAAGTAACAGCTGCAAATCTAAGAGAAAAAGAAAAAATTTGACGAGCTGATTTCACACTGAAAACGTTAATAATTGCATCTGCCCAAGAAGGGGCCAGGCATCTTCAACGCAAACCTTATATGGCTAGCGTCATGAAAACGATTCAAGTGTGAGTTCAGCTTTTCGATAGAAATATTAGTTTAAACCCTGGATCTCGTTGCCTGAGCAATAATGTTTCAGGAAATTGTAAAACGGACTTAATATTACAATTTGCGAGGGAGAAGGAAACAGTTGAATTAATCTTACTTGATGTTATCAAGTAGATGTAGTTAAAACATATCACGTTTACATCCTGCATTCATAATTTAGATGCGTGAAAGTTCTTTGTTCAAACATCTTATCCACCAACATTAATCAAGCACCAAACGTATCTTGAGCGACCAAATTTACTGAGGTCAAGTTCACCGCAGACTCGTGCATCTTCTATAGCTGGCTGATAATATAACCAAACTTCACGTAAAATAGGATTACGGATCATGTTCTACCTTCCATTACGGTTTATACGAGTAAGCTACTTATCCAAGGGAGCTATAAAACGACAGGAGAAAATCACTTACTTGAGCTGTGATTCTTTTAAATCCGTTTAGAATATTA
>REGM01000290.1:301055-342545 GCA_004194415.1 Aurelia aurita
ATTTTTAAAACATTACTCGATAGTTAACTTGAACATAGATACCTTGTTTGTTGACATTGGTGCTTTGAGAGTAGAGATATTAATCTTCAAAGGACAAATTTGCCCCCACCTCCAAACCAGAGCATTGGCGTTTTGGCCTAAGCAAATTCTTGAAGCACAGCGAATAAATCAACAATAGACTTGATAAATTTAAAACAGGAGGAGAAAAATTAAAAACTGCACAACAAATGCGTTTCACAAAATACAATTTACGTGACGCTTATCATCAAGGGAGCTCCGAAGTAAATTTCATTCATTTTAAGTGAAACAAATTGTGGATTTGCTTAGGCCAAAACGCCAAAGCTCTGGTTTGGAGGTGGGGACAAATTTGTCCTTTGAAGATTAATATCTCTACTGTTTTAAAAATTATTTCAGATTGATTTATGCTAAATTCTGATTGTTAGGGCTGACCAAATCTGTATACTTTTTTTTGGGAAACACGGTACCATTGCAAATACAATGATCTAACAGTTGTAGTTAAAGCGTCCTATTCTTCTGAAATGAGGCCTCGTTGTGGGGTTCGTCGAGGGGCTTCAAAACCAGAAAACCACCAGAACATTTTGAGAAAACCAGAAAACTGCCTCTAAATCCCGGTGGGTACTTAGTATATTTTGCTGACGGGATGTGCACTCCTTTCCGGGTATCGTTTTCGCCTCTTTTTTTTAAAGCCGGGTATCGAAAGAAGGCAATTTTCTAAAGCCGCTTGTCAAAAGGCGTATTTTATGTATTTTTTACGTTTTAGAGTATACTTTTCGCCATTTTTTTCTAAAGCCGGGCATCATTTAGAGGGGAAAATTCTAGAGCCAGTTCAAAAAAAATTTTCTTGGAGTGCACACCCCCGGACTAATGAAAGTCAAGAACCCCCCCCCCCCCCGGGCTCTAAATTCAGCTGAAACCTTTATAACATCTTGCCTCAGTTCTCTGTCGGAGACAATTGCCTCGTTATCGCTTTCGTGATCCCAATAAACTAAGAATCAATACCAATGCCTTAAATCCGCTGGTAAAAGAGAAAGTTCGGGTACCTCTCCTCAAAATTTATCGAGTTGGATATTTTTCGTCGATGTATCCCTAGTCTTGTAATGTTGTTACGCCTCCCATTTTGTGGAGGAATCTGCAAACCGTTGAGAGAGAAACAAACCGTAAACCGCAAGTTTTACCGCCAAGAACTGCGAAACTGTTTTAAAAATGCTAAAAACCACAATCCATCAACCCCCTTTGACGCCCATCTCATCATCTCTAGAATTACTCATTAACATAACCAAGAAAGAAGAGATTTGATATTTAACAGTTAGCTGCAGTATCAGATCTAGAAGAATATTCACTACGAACTGGTCTCTTATTTAGTTCAAATTCATCTCATTTTGAAGTCGCGAAGAATATCTAGTTGATAGCAATTTGAATACAAAGTTATGGTGGGAATATTATTTTATCAATCTTCTTTTTTTGGAGTTCTTTGTACCTCGTTTGCCAAAGTTTGCATGAAGAGTGCACAGAAGAAGAATTTGAAAAGCATAACACTAAAACAGAGACTTAAAGCTCAATGCAGATTATGTTTCATCATGCTAAAAGTCGACAGCATGAAAAAAGCACCTCATCATTTCAAAAGGTTTGCATTTTTGTGATGGAAATATTTTATCCTTTTCACTGACTTTCTTGGTGCTTCCTTCAATTGATACAGTTAAAATTTTCGTGCATCAGAAAGGTTTTAAATGATAATGGTAAGTGGGCTTCCAGTCATACTCCTGCAACAAAAATTTTGATAAACTTGCCTTGAACTAGATTTCCTAGCACTTGCCTGTCAATTTGCCGAAATAGGTGGCGGAAATAAGTAAGCATTCCTCATCATCAAACACGATCGAGCTGATAGCACTACTTGGAAACATAGAAAACATATCATTGTATTCCATTCTCATTCCTGAAACAAAACTTCAGATAAGCTAGATTTGAAATAAAATTTCAGCTGCTTTCCTGTTATCGGAATTGCTGATTATTGTAAGAAGCCGATACTAAAATATTTAACGATACATCATGATACATTAGTGTTTCCAAAGCTGCAACAAAATGAAGAATATTTTACAAAATAAATCAAATTTCAAAGAACAATAACCTTTACATTCTATGTTTTATCAAACTTAAACAGTTGAATGTGTTATCATTGAATTGTTGAAAATTGTTTAATAAATACAAAAGCAATATCTAGGGATTTGGAAAGATCTGATACAACTTCATAAGCGTACGGGAAGAAAAAATCTAGGGGGGCTGCCTGATGAAAAGTTTATTGTTTACGAAATTTTTTGCCCGACTTACGGCGGATTATTGCCCGAAATAAGCAGATTTTCTAAATTTTTCGAATGTTGGGGGGGCTGCCGCCCCCCAGCACCCCCGGCTCGTACGCTTATGTACAACTTACAATGACTACAATTATATAGAAGATAAAAAGCAACGCCTTGCTTATGCACATGCTAAATTCAAATGGCGCTCTACATTAACTTAATACAAAGAACATAGGAAATGTATTAATTATATGCCAGCCTTAAGATCANTTTTGTTTGGGGGGGGGAAAAAACCCCCCCCCCCCATGTGAAATAGGGTTAAGGATCCTCTTATCTTTCGTTCGGTTGGGGATACATAAGTTGCTGGTAATACCCCTTTTCCTTTATTTCTGTTGGGCCTTGGGGACTAACCCAGCTTAGCAATACTGAGGGTAAACAATTACAAAAACACTACAATTTGATCTAGCATGTAAAGATTGGCAATAAAACTATGCCACCATTTTGAAGGGCGGAAAAAAAACAGATTGAAGATGCGATAGCATAAGAAGATGATACGACCCGAGTGTGGGAAGGGCGGGGAAACGATTGCGAAACTAGCAACGATCGTGAATCAAGATGGGAGACGCGAGATGCGAGATGCGAACGCGAGGGCGTGGTTGTGAACCTTGGGGACTGGAACTGAGGGGTTATATCCTAAAGATAGCTATTACGTAACTAATGCAACATCAGGGGGAACGAAATACATTAAAATCCGCAGCGTGGCGTTAAACCACATTTACTGGCGTAAAATGTTTGCATTTAGATCCATACCGACGGTTGACTCGCAAAATGACCCCTTTTAAAAAATGATAGCCCCGAAATCACTTAATTTTCATTGAAAAAGAATCTTTAAAAAGCCTAAAGATGAAAATATTTTGCGATAAGATTTTCTGTTTAAAGAATAAACCTCTCAGTCATTTTGGATTTTATGGAAAAACAGTCTTGCAGAGCCGCCTAATCGAGGCACAATTAATCGTTCTCAATGCAGAAAATGAAAACTCTGACTCCGTGACATCTTGTTACTCGACATATTGTTAAAACCAGTTTTTTTTTACTTTTGATCCGTTCCCCCAATGAAACGGAGCTTTTAAATAATTCTCTCTCTGGAAACAAGCAATGTCACAAGGCATGACGGGCATGACCAAAGCCCCTTCAGTTTTATAAAAAACAATCGACCAGACAATAACTTTTTGTTAAAAAACAATGTCCAATTATACCACACTACACACCACACACCACACAGGAAATTTGCCACCAAACACATTGACTTCACTAGTTACACTCGTGAGTCAATGAGATGTCACTATGGGCGAAATTCAACCTCGATCCTATGTATGAAAAGTGAGTACAAAAGAAGCACTTGCAATTATCTTCAACTAAAGAGCAATTACATTGACTCCTCTTGTTAATCAACTAAAGAGCCATTATGCCGATTTGCCACACATACATCTCAATTTAATGAATGTTATTTTGACAACCACTTTTTCAACCACAGCTCTGGCAGGACAATTTTTATCCTAGCAGGCCAACATTTTCTTACAGTGCCGTAAACAATAGATAATGGGTCTGAAACCCAGGGGAAGGTTTTATTAGATAACATTCCTTGTTTAATGGCGATAACTAGTTATCTGATCTGTTTTCTGATACAAAGATATCTGATCTCAATTTGCAGCTGTATTTTCAACTCACCCCAAAGATAAAGTGTCACGAAGTGTTATTATGACGTCCCTTAAAAGCAGCTTGCTCAACGGTAGACACTGTGTATAGAAGAACTACGCTATGTGGTAACTGCTACTAAGCTATTAATCCTTGTTAAAGTAGCCTGAGCGCAGCTTCAACACTCCTCCGTAGCCTCAACGCTCAACAATCCTCCAATATTTTCATGGAAAAGTGTTGAGGCTGTGCGCAAGCTATGTTAAATTCACTCTGCTGTGTTTTTTTGGTTGCCCTAACCAAAACTACTTTACTGGGTAAAGTCGGACAAACTATCAATATGTCCCCTGGCAGTAAAATAAGGATAAAGTCAATAGATTCTGTTCCATAGTTTTAAATGAGTATTTTGATACACATAAATTTGATCATTAAGACATAAAATTGTTAACTAATAGCCTTCAAAATAAATGCTCGCTTTATAAAATTTTCCTGGAATTCCCAAAGAAGTAAAGTATAGGTGGGGAAGATTCTAGCCTAACCTTGGAAATCTTGGGGGCAGTCATTGTCCATCCATGGAATGAGGGGCATGCATCGTACGAAAGCAAAATATTTTAAGAGGCTGTATGTTTCAGCACCGTGAACCTTTCGGTATGAAATGACTTTTTCTTGATAAACGGATGACACAATACACGGGTCTGCAGTAGATACCCGTAAATAAGAAACAACATTTTAATTTCAGGCTATTTTTTCAAAACAGTAAACCATTGCTTCTTCCATCATCTTTTTAAAAATTCACTATCTCAGTATCTCAGTTGTTTGTTTCTTATTTGTGTTTACTTACTGTGCTTAAACTAAACAATAACAACTTTAATCCTCAATTTCCGTACAATTGCTGATCTAAACATTTTTCTTTGATATGCGAAAAGACAAGTCATTTTGACGAGTAACTATAGATTAGCTACAGAAGGAAAAGCGATCAAAAATTTCTTTCAAAAAATTGGAGGGCCAACCAAGGGACTAAGCAAAATTCTGGTGACCCTTGGCGCCCCTTAGAAACGCCCCAGTTCCAAGGCATCAAACCCAAATTTGAAAAACCAAATTCAAGAGCAACTAGCGATTCACTTAGACTGATGCTATGAGTCTAAGTTTTGCTCCATTGAATTGAATTGTTATTTATTGTTATTGTCATATTCCGCTAAAACTTAGACTTAAACTTGTTTGAAGCGGAATGGGTATTGTGGGGTATGGTTAGGGGGGGGGGGGATGGAGCAAAGAAAACGACTCGTGTAATGAGTCTACGCTTCACTATATTATTCCAAAAAAGTACCGGTGTCCCAAAAAAGTACTCCTGTTTAAAAAATCACCAAACATTGATTACATGGCCGATCTTTAAATTTCTTTTTTTGTCAAGTGCAGTGGATCATAGACCAAATTTATTTTCCCAGATGTAGCTCATCTCATAATTTGTTTTAAAATAAGTAAATTTAGCTCCTTTAAGGGCTGCCTGGTTTTGAAGCATACTGTGAAAAGCATTGATGATTACCATATTCATTTCTTTTTTCTATCAAGCTTCTAGTTTGGTGATAAATTTCAGAAAGAAACGCAAACTATCATTGTAGACTTGAAGGATAATGAAAAATCTCAAAATAATGGCTGTTAGGCAAGATTTACGATGTTGCTTAAAAAGTATAGCTCAGAATAAGGTTTTTTAACCTGTTATTGTATAACCTTTAAGTAATGAAAATAAACATTTTGTCATCTTTAAATATATTTGTATCACTCAAAAAAGAGATCAAAAAGAAAATTTGATAATAGGCTTGATAATCGAATTTTGGTGAATTTTTAAAAAGGAGTACTTTTTGGCTCACCTGGTAGATGGACAAAAACTGTTTTCAGCTGTACAGTTTGTATTTCTCATCAAAGCATGGTAAAGTAGTCATCAATCGAAAGACCTCAAAGAGCGGAGTTTGGCAATGAAGAGGAATTTGAGTTTCAAGCAAAGAAGAAAGGGTTTATCCCCCTGGGAATTCTAGCAACTTTTTTGTTTCAAATCGTACCAACATCAATCTTACATCATTTGCAAGCCCCTTTCTTATTGATAATCGGAAGACTGCATGTAAATATCATGTGTGCTTCAAAGTTTATAAGTCATATTCAACAGACAGGTAGCAGATAAATTTGTTAAATTTTGTTAAGAATGTATAGGGATAGTAACCTCCACTAGGGTTCAATATTTGGTAAATATTTCCAAAATGATGCAATTCATAAAGCATTGGATTACATATCTAAAATAAAAAAGAAATGGGCTCTCAGATGATGTAAAATTCATGTTGGTTCAATTTGAAACAAAAAAGTTAACTTGAAACTCATATTCCTCTCAACTTTCGAATTTCGCTCTTTGAGATCTTTCGATTGATGTCTGTTTGA
The DNA here is from genome assembly GCA_004194415.1 of Aurelia aurita. Lineage (NCBI taxonomy): Eukaryota > Metazoa > Cnidaria > Scyphozoa > Semaeostomeae > Ulmaridae > Aurelia > Aurelia aurita. The sequence continues at coordinate 307,487 of REGM01000290.1, forward strand.
AAAGGCTTTGATAAGAAATACAAACTTTTCAGCCAACAACATTTTTGTCCATCTAATTTTTGGGAGTACTATAGAGCTTTCAATGAAGCCCTCCTTGAAAAGTTATCCAACAATTGGTATTGATTTAACCTTATTTGACTGCCGGGTGACATTGACAGTGTGTCAGACTTGAATTTCATAAATCTAGCATGGCTTTCATTTGAAATGTCAATGTGATTGTGATTGTCTTGATAGACGATGAAAGATGGGTTCATATGCTGAATAAATTGAAACTGTGTTTTAAAATATGGACCACCATGAATGCTTATCGGCTTAAATGAACTCCTCGTAAATCAAGGAGGGTAGTGATTTAAGGCATAGTAACACGATATAATGTTTGAAATCCTGCTACCAAGTGCGATCATATTCATATGAATATATTATTTTGCGCAACGGTACTCTTTGTGCCAACAAGTTAAACGAATTTCGCCACTGCATGGAGAAAGGAGTTCTTAAAAATTGAGTCAGATTTATAAAAATTTTAACTGGTAGATGCTGATTAAAGAAAGGCAAAGACAGATAGTAAATAGAAATGCAAATTTGTTAAAAAGTTACAGTCTCGATGGATGATGAAAAGAAATTTATTTCCGTTGGTAACTGAAAGCATCGTTATTTCGTCACCGATATGAAATGGCACAAATTGTAGAAATTTAGAATTTGAATTTCCTTCAAGTTTTCGGAATATATTTCCCTCGAACATGTATAAATTTCATTCTTACCCATAGCTGAATAGCTAGAAGAAACGTTAACTTGTATCATGTAAGAACAAAATGAGTTTAGATTGACTTCCAAAGTAGCAATAATTGTAGATAGGATGAGGAAATTGATGTGCTGTCTTCTTCTACTGTCCATAAATTCTTTTTCTACTAGCTACTAAAGATTCGATTCAGAGAAAACATCAATTAATTACACCTTGCCTTTGTAATATTACTTTATAAATACTGGGTATAGGCCCACATTAATGAACTATGGTGCAGAGAGGAGAAAAGTCAGACATCTGGATTTTGCGAAATAGCAATTATTGATGATTATTTTAGGCTTGCAAAAAAGCAATTTTTAAAAAATGTATGCTATCAGCAGTACTGCACATGGGCTGAGAATTAGACAGACACAAATTAACTTGGATTGAAATGACAAAATGTTATTAAAAATGTCTTGCCGATCTCGATTTCACTGAAATATAAAGCTTCTCCGCATACGCGCTGTAGCATATATAAGATAAGTTTTTATTCATGATAGATCGACCTTTTTTGTTTGAATTCAGGATACAGAGAAAGGGGTCCTTGTTCTATATTTAAACTGCTATGCAATTAGGAAAGATTCTATTAGTCCTCAACGATGAGTTTGCTTATTTCAGGCCGAAAAAGTAGAATTGTGATGGATATAAAGAATATTTTATTTTAGACCCAGAAAAGCTGACTTGAGCTTCAGTTGGGACATTCTGGCACAGGAGGATCTTTCCTTACCCTGGAAACCAGACTTGCTTTGCAAAATAAATTGAAAAACGTTTGCGTACAGGGTTACATTTGGTTTTGAAGTTTTCAAAACAATGAAGGAAATTTTTTCATTCGAACAAATATAAGCAACTTTGTACTTCTTTTTCAAATTGCAAAATAATAATAAGTTTTTAGAGCACTGAATAGATTCAATTGTTATCTTATGTGCCTTTGGAGTACATTTTCATTGAGTCGTTCCCAATCTAAAGATTTCCTATCAGGGCTGCTTTAAGCAATTGCAGAATGCTTTTGTTCTTAAAAAAACAGAAAACAATACATTTAATTTACACTTGTGACGTAGTATCATTGTTTTCAAAATTATTGGGGAGGCTTGAGCCCCCCTGCCCCCCGCTTCCTACGGAGCTGTTTTCTATACGTTGAGTCATGCTAGAAAACTAGCTGGAATATCTAATGACAGATTAAACGAAAGATAAGGAGATTGTAACATTTTGGTAGGATCTCAAATGACCCAGCTTTCGTCTGTGAACTGTAGTTCTCGAAGATATCAGAAACGCACAGAGAGGAACAATTACGTGAATCCAATCATTGTAACAAGATCAACAGCTTTTAGATCGGATTCGTTTCTTTCGTCCTTTTAATTTCAATTATTACTGATTGCTTGTTGTTTTAAGTTGAAATCTAAGAGAATTAGCCACACCAAAAGTTTATGATTCAAAAGACAATTTATGGATAGAGGTGGAGTCATTCATTGTTAAATGACAGCCGCTGGCAGATATTTGCCGATGTTTTGTTAATTCAATGAAAACAATCACTCTACATCAAAGGAAACAGATGATATCTCGTCTTCCGAGGAAACTTCTGGAAGTCATATTCAGAGTAGATATTTTCTAAAATGTGACGGTCCAAAATGCCTCAATCTAGATGGGTATAGCATAGCCTCAAGATATTTGGCATCTTAAAAAAAGCTTTGCACGGATCTGCATCTGCTGTTTGATTTAAGGGCTTGAAAGGAACTTCAAGTACTTTGCTATAATCATATATGTAGCATTTCTGATATCTTGATTATGTTCAGAATTGCAGCGTCTTCTTTGCTTGGGCCAGTTTTGAGAATATGACGTCATCAAATTGCCAAACCGTAAATTAGAAAAGCTACAGATTTCTGCTTACTGCCGTATTATAGACCTTCATAAACTATGGTTTTCTTGAAGATTGTACTGTTTTTAATATTTTAATTTAGGATTTATGATTATTTTAATTGTTTTCAAAATTTTTCATGAATTCTTTCAATAAAAAGAAAACCGCTGTTGTTCTGAAAATAATCAAGATTATTAGAAATGGTACATATAGGATTATAGCAACGTACCTGAGGTCCCTTTCAAGCCATAAAATCAAAAGAAAGATGCATTAACCATCCATGTAAAGCTTTTTAAAGATTTGGAGGATATGCTGATGGGTGTTGGGTTTTGAATACCAACCAAAGCCATGAAAAATCGGCATGGGCCAAAGAGCAACGAGAATTCCTCGAAGAGTATTTCTTATTTTTTTTCTCTAATTCATATTTAACCATCAAACAGAAATTATTGTCTCAAACTATAGAATTTGTTGTCTGTCTTTGCATTGAAGCCCTATAATAGGATTCGTGCGCATGGGGTGCGTATGGACTACTATAAGAAATGAGAACTAGAAATAAGCAATTCTTTCTCAGACTGATTGATTCAATATTGTCCTTTAGAGATGACGACACATTTTTATCGCCATCAACTACCGGGTGCCTCAAATGCTTATATTTTTTTAATTGAACCTAATAACAAAGAAGTTATTCTATTTAACATAGCTTCCAAATATTTAAATTCTAAATTGATGTAAAAATGTTGGTGTAAAATTCTAAGATTTAGTTATCGATTGAATGGCTTGATAGAAATTTTACCTACTTTGCTATAATTCTACCATTGGACTTTACAGAAAACTCATTTGAGGATGTGATTTGATCAAATTTCTAAATCGTAAAGCGGAAGAGTGGAAGACTTTTGCTTGATACAATATGGTAGACCTTCATAAACTGTGTGTTTCTTGAAAATTATTCTATGTTTCCTCAAAAATTTTAGGAATTACGATGACTTATGTTTTTCAAAAATTTTCTCGAATTCTTAACATAGAAGCACTCTATTTCTGAAAATATTGAAGATTTCAGAAAGTCTAACGGTAGAATTATAGCGCAGTAGCCTTCAATAAATTTAATTCAGAGAAATAAGTCATATAATTTTACACCAAATTTTTAAAGATTTGCAACCTCTTCTACGCTAGTTACTCTGTATGGTATTATATAACAGTCTATTGTAGTTATCTTGAATTTGGGAGCACTGTTATCCAATCCAAACTGAGCTTCTTGTGGAAAACAGTGAGTCTCCTCGAATTGATTTTAAAGCGTAAAATAAAGGCTGCAAAAGCGTTGTTGAAAGAAAAACGATATCATTTGGAAATTCCTAATGCGTATCTAAATATAAGGGAGGGTAGAGGGGACAAGAAGACGAGGCAGACAAAGAACAAGATGGCTGGATGTGTTGAAAGAAACGACGGGGATGTCCTTGCATCAACTGAATGAAAAAGCAGTGAACAGGACAGATTGGAGGATGTTTGTTCAGGGATCTCCAGAAGTCGCCAGCGACTTGATGGTACTGAAAGACGACGACGATCTAAACATTCTTTTACACAAGCAGAACCTGTAGTCTATCTTTTTCTGTAATCACTCATCAAAATTCGATTTAGTTGGTGCAAGGCTTAACAAGCTCTGTTTTGGTCACATTTTGGCTAATTGGTCGCAATGGATCAAAATGCACACCACATGCACAAAGACTTTTGGCACATCTAGTCTGATTGAATTTCCATTCCCCATCCTAAAGGTAGAAAGAAAAATTTTTAGTTCCAGACAGTCAAACTTGCTTACTGAAGTTTTCAGTTTACGTTTTCTTTGATAAAATTTGCTTAGAATGAAGTTGCTCACATCTAAACTTGAACTTTAAAGCGGGATTAAAAAAGTTTTGACACATGAAATTTTATCACAAACATCACAAAAGAAGAAGAAGAACTGTGGCATGTCTTCACTGTGGCAATTCCTGGATATATCCAACGTTTCCGCCATTTTGTTGCTAGGCCATAGTTATTGTTTGGGCAAATTTGCTTTAGATATGATCATGTCGGCAACCCGCCCTTAAAGGAAGATTATCAATTCAATATAATTATTCTGACCATACCAAAACTGATTATGAACATACGTTGATATTGCCCTCAAGTCAGTTTTGTCCATACTCCTGCNATCTAAACATTCTTTTACACAAGCAGAACCTGTAGTCTATCTTTTTCTGTAATCACTCATCAAAATTCGATTTAGTTGGTGCAAGGTTTAACAAGCTCTGTTTTGGTCACATTTTGGCTAATTGGTCGCAATGGATCAAAATGCACACCACATGCACAAAGACTTTTGGCACATCTAGTCTGATTGAATTTCCATTCCCCATCCTAAAGGTAGAAAGAAAAATTTTTAGTTCCAGACAGTCAAACTTGCTTACTGAAGTTTTCAGTTACGTTTTCTTTGATAAAATTTGCTTAGGATGAAGTTGCTCACATCTAAACATGAACTTTAAAGCGGGATTAAAAAAGTTTTGACACACGAAATTTTATCACAAACATCACAAAAGAAGAAGAAGAACGGTGGCATGTCTTCACTGTGGCAATTCCTGGATATATCCAACGTTTCCGCCATTTTGTTGCTAGGCCATAGTTATTGTTTGGGCAAATTTGCTTTAGATATGATCATGTCGGCAACCCGCCCTTAAAGGAAGATTATCAATTCAATATAATTATTCTGACCATACCAAAACTGATTATGAACATACGTTGATATTGCCCTCAAGTCAGTTTTGTCCATACTCCTGCGGCTACAAGGGGTGTATACTGTTTCATTAGGAAACCGTAAACGCTGCAATCAGACTAGTGTGTGTAGATATCTTTTGATAGAAGACACTAGATTTTTATCCGTTTAAGTGCGGATTTAGCTATCACTAAATCATGGTTTACATGCGAAATGTTATTCTTCCATTTTGCAAATGTTTTTGAAAGAGACGCATAATGAGATAAGCAAACTTTGCTAAACTAATTACAGCTTTTCCGCCCTCACTCCTACAAAATGTTGATATTCAGAAATTGTCGAAATCCCATTGAAAACCGAGATCGATTATCATGAATATTAAATCACATGACCGAATGGATATTGTTTAAGATAATCTCTCATTGCCTCAAAGTGTTTATCCCTATTTGTATACTTTTCCAAACTCTATGACATCTAGGCAAATGAGATAAGTTACTTCAATAAATTCAAATGCTTTACTCTACATTTTCTCAAAAGAGGGCTGGTCTCATCATGTCGGACTGCCTCTTCTCGATAAGTAAGCCAAATCTAATCAAATCCCTTATGATTTAAATATAACACTATCAGTAGATGTGATGAACTTCGCAGAATAAACAATGGTCGTTTTCATGTCAAGGATATTAAGACATGGCTTAGAAAAATATCTGATAGAGTGCTGCTATGTTAATGACATTAATAAGACCATAGCCTCATTTTAAGGACTTGATTCTAAACGAGGCACATGTCAAAGCTGTACATATACAATTAAACTTTAATCACTCGAATTCTCATAGCATATAAATAACTGTTAATCTTAACGAGGAATTCGAAGCATCAGGATACTTTTATGTTCTTAAGGAGAGAAACATTAAACTGCTCGAGTTATCGATTTCTTCGAGTTAATAAACGATGTTCTCATGTAATAAATTTTCTACTGCAGTGCTTCTCTTTTCTTACAAACTTTAGTTGCAGCAGAAGTATCGTCTTACTTTGACAACATTTACTGTTTTGCTTTAGGTGTAAAGCTAAAACATAAAGAACAATAGCTTACATTTTTTTAGAGAAAAGAACAAAAAGATGCGAGAACTTGTGACTTATACTCTAGGATGCAAGAGAGAAAGCGCTCGCTTCGCTCGCGCTCCAATATTCCTTTCTGAGGTATCTTACTTGCCTGTAACCAAGCAGGTATGGGGACAGTGGTCTATGTATGTCCAAGAAATCGATTTTTCTCGTCCTTACTTCGATAGTGTTTGTCCCCAAATTTTCCTTTAAGGACTTTACAGGAAGTTATTTCTACAATTCGAGCCTGGACTATTTATTGTAATAAAATCTTGAGAAAACGTGTAGCAATAGTTTCAGCAAATAATTATAAATCTCTGTGATAATAAATTAAAATGCCAGGATTAAGAAACACTAAAATTAATGGACTGGACTATTTATTATTTCAATATTAGTCCCTAAAAGTAGGTTTATTCTACGCCGTTTGCGGAATTTATATGTACGCAGAATCCAGACTTTTCAGGAATTTGGTAGACAATGATTTTGTGACAATCTTCTTTCAGATTATTAGGATGAGTGCAGAAAAGTGGCTTCAATTAACGATTTGCTTTCCATAGATTTTTTAAAGAAGTATTCAATTCCATAAATGCTCTTGTTGTCCTTTTTCATGATATCCCGTAGGAGAGATCGGAGCTAGTAGTAACAAGGGCACGTTATAACATAGGCAATTACTCTGCTGTTATTAAAGCTGTCCTCACCAGCTGTTTTATGAAAGAATGTCTGGTTATTACCTTCAGTTTAAGTAAGGTTCTTTTTCCTGCNGTGTACGCAGAATCCAGACTTTTCAGGAATTTGGTAGACAATGATTTTGTGACAATCTTCTTTCAGTTTATTAGGATGAGTGCAGAAAAGTGGCTTCAATTAACGATTTGCTTTCCATAGGCTTTTTAAAGAATTATTCAATTCCATAAATGCTCTTGTTGTCCTTTTTCGTGATATCCCGTAGGAGAGATCGGAGCTAGTAGTAACAAGGGCACGTTATAACAGAGGCAATTACTCTGCCGTTATTAAAGCTGTCCTCACCAGCTGTTTTATGAAAGAATTTCTGGTTATATTACCTTCAGCTTAAGCATGGTTCCTTTTCCTGCTGATCCCAATAATTAGGCCCAAAAATAAGTTTTCTGAGGTTTTATATACCATTTCTTTGAAATTTTTGCTGACTTAGTTTGCATTCCTAAATCGAGTTATTGCATGTTGTCTGATATGTCTTGTTTTTTTCCTAAATTATTTAAGTCTAGAAGTTTATGTTTAGAGTTAACAGTTTTCTGAAGATAGCTAAAGGTTGTAGGAAAATTTGGAATTTGTCTTTCCAATGGCTTGCACGCCTTATTATACCTGATCTAGATCTTGTAAGTTGATGAATTCATGGGATATGTCAACATCTCACTTTGCAGTTAGTTTATTAAAAACCCCATTCAAGAAGCACAAGAAAGCAACCAAAACGTTGTCGAGACAACATCTGTCATTGGACTGGACGAAACCTGATGTCACTGAACACAGCAGTCAAAGACCGATATTTATATATGGAGACATATATTACATGTTAATGCGCAATCTGCCGAAGGCGGAGAAGGCGAATGATGATGAACATGTAGGCTTTGCGCACTTTCTTTGCTGTGTGCAAGATAAACAACTTTCCAAACAACTTTCTTTTCTCGGCAACAAAGAAATGGCACGTGAGAGGTATGCCAATTGCAAATGTGCCATTTTAAAATTTGAGAAAGGGAAATATCAAGTTTTGGACTCTATGGCTTTGTCTTCGTTAAAGACCTATTGTCAACCACGATCCTTTGTGCGCTGAATGAAAAGCAAGGCAAAGAGAACCTATGCCAGAAATGACTTTCACATAATCTGAAAGTCGACTTTGGTGCCAAGAAGGATCATGGTTAGCAGAGGTTCTTTAAGAACAATCCCCATGTTTTTTTGTTTTTTTTTGTGTTGCTGCAACTTGCCCCAGTGACTTTTATAACTGACCCCATGCTCGGGGCATGTTTTCACCCATAAGCGTACGGGACGAAAAAATTTGGGGGGGCGGCCCAACACAAAGTCTATTGTTTGCGAAAATTTTTGCCCGACTTACGTCGGATTTTTGCCCGAGAAAGGCCGATTTTTGTAAATTTTTCTAACGCTGGGGGGGCTGCCGCCCCCCCCAGCCCCCCCGCCTCGTACGCTTATGTTTTCACCAACGAAAGACAAGTTACGTTTGGCAGCCAATTGTCCAACATCGCCAATGGTGGTATTACGAAGAATTTGCTTGTTGCTTCTAGGGCGAAAATTACTTTTTATAAAAAGTGTTGCAAATAGCGCTGGTCTTCCCTATATATAAATACAATTCAATTGGCTCGGTGAAATTATTTCTCGCCTCTACGTTCTTTGATCCTTTTAAAAATATACATATTTTAATGGTAAAAAAGAAACTTGGCTTTGTCACAACTACTCGCGATCATCAGTCATCTGGTTCAAGACCGTACACAGGAAATTTTCACTAGGGGGGCAGTAGATGCTGGGAGACTCAACGAGGATTGAGCGAGGCAAGAGAAACTGGGGGTCTGGGGGCCTCCCCCGTAAGTTTTTGAGATCATGCCCTTCAGATCACTGGAAAGCACCCATTAAAATACTTGTTTTGGAATGAATATCTCATGAATCCCATTATCTTGGGCCTGCTTGGTGTTGACCCTAATATTATGCTGTTATACTGGGGAGAGTAGTGAGAGTAGGGCCAATGGTCACAGGGTGTTAAGCTGTCACAGTCACAAATGTAAATGCAAACATGAACCGAGAAAGTCCTTGCCGATCAAGAACCGAGACACAGGGGGCCGGGGAGCTTTGGGCCCCTCGAGAATTTTCAGTAGCTGCTACAATATGTCTTCTTATTAAAGATATTCATTTATATCGGTTTCCGGGAGACTACCAATGGACCCCCCTTAGAAATTTCGGCTGTCTTCGCTCGCCTACCGGTTTCCTCGTGGCCTCCAAGCAAACAGTAGTATATCGGTCCTTGTTGCCGATATGTTCTCCGGGATATTTTGATGTACTTCTTTCAAATATATCAATAAAAATCAAAATGATCAAAGCAGTCGATTGAAAATGAGGGTGTGGCAACTTACCCCTGTGACAACAAGCCCCACTTTCCCCTACTTGATATTTGATGTATTTGATATTTGATATTTGATTCTTTGGAGTGTAGCCCTTCTGCCGAAGTTGTTTTACAAGGGGCTCTCCTCCACTTAAAAACATTAATTAAAATATAAAATTACTCTGAAGAAATTACTCTCAATATAAAAACCATAATGTTAAAAGCCTAATACAAATTTTCCAAGTCTGCAATAAAGAGAAAAACTAAAGCCCATAGGCGTAGGAGGCAGGGGGCTAGGGGGCTACAGCCTCTTAATCGAAGAAAATGTTTTAACTCACTGGAGCCAAGCTATCATATTCGGGCAAAATCCACGATAATAAGCCCCCCTAAACTTGGGCATCCCCGACGCTCATGCTAAAGCCTAATAAATAAACTGTTTACAACTATTTAGGGAAGATTGATCGATTAAATATTAGGTTCTGGCTGCGCTATCATTCTTGAGTTGGATTTACTACAACTATTTCTGTATGTTTGAACTTCCGGATATCAAGAAATTGATCTTTAGTTGCAGCGACCTTGAAACATATTATTTACAAGGTTGTCCGAAATTTCGTATGTGCGGAAAATCTTTGCGTCAGCGCTGTTCTGTAGAAACAAAGCATCTGGGTCGGTTTGGGACTGTCTTGAGGACAGTCTTTGAAATGCTTCTTCTTCGTTTTTCATATTTCATCGTTTCAAAGATGTTTGCTCGTTATCAGACTTTTGTTTTCTAGGAGTTCTCCAGAGTTCTCCAACTAGACAGTCAAAATTCACAAAAGAAAGGAATATTTCTTTTTCTTTTTTGTTCATCAAAATTCGTTTCCTTTCATCAAATAAGGACAACAATATATCTAGCATTTTAAGTGTATTTTATCATTGCGTGTACTAAATATTTATTCCCACTGTAACTTTTTTGATCTCTTTTACTTTACAATCACAAGAATACTTCAGCATTTTGGGGCTTTTGGTATCAACCAAACTTTGATTGATTCCAATAACTCAATATTCTCTGCAAAAACGAATTTTCAACCATGNAGAAACAAAGCATCTGGGTCGGTTTGGGACTGTCTTGAGGACAGTCTTTGAAATGCTTCTTCTTCGTTTTTCATATTTCATCGTTTCAAAGATGTTTGCTCGTTATCAGACTTTTGTTTTCTAGGAGTTCTCCAGAGTTCTCCAACTAGACAGTCAAAATTCACAAAAGAAAGGAATATTTCTTTTTCTTTTTTGTTCATCAAAATTCGTTTCCTTTCATCAAATAAGGACAACAATATATCTAGCATTTTAAGTGTATTTTATCATTGCGTGTACTAATATTTATTCCCACTGTAACTTTTTATCTCTTTTACTTTACAATCACAAAAATACTTCAGCCTTTTGGGGCTTTTGGTATCAACCAAACTTTGATTGATTCCAATAACTCAATATTCTCTGCAAAAACGAATTTTCAACCATGTGCAGTTCTTTTTGGTCCACCCGGTACATCAAATGACACTCTTCTGCATTAGAGATTTGCATAGATTATCGCAGTTTAGCAATTTTTATAGAAAAATTAACATTTGCGATGTTGACAGAAAATGTAGAAAATTATCTCCACACCCCTCACTTGTAAAAATATTTCACTGAAATTTTACAGAAAATTGTACCATAGGTAGCTAAAAGTAAAAAATTGTTAGTGCTAAAATCTTTTTACTCACCGAGCTATCTAATCAGAAAAATTTGATGTGCGAGCGAGCCACCTTAATTTTGAATTTGCGCGGCAACTTTCAATTCAATTCAATTATGTTTTAATGTAACCAACGAAGAAGTATCCTTCAGCAAATGAATTATTTATCTATCTCTAATGGCCTCCAACGTCGATACAACAGCTAACAAGGGTTTCTTCGGTTCATTTAAATTCTACATGAAGTGTAAAAAGTATCATTGAAGAAGTTATATTGTAAGTATTGGTTTTTTAATTAAAGAATAAACACTACAGTGAAATGGTGAGCGAGAAGTGGATTTATATCTTCCCGCAATGATGTAGGCCTATTAGTATTATAGTGGTACTACTGAACCTACACTTCGGATTTGTCTTTGGGAATTGGAAGAATTAGAGAATTAGGGACCTAGATAAGCCTGCTGTCTTTCAGCACAAGCATGCACAATTTTATTCATTTATCAATCAATATCAATCCTAAATAAAACTAGAAATGCGTGGGAAATGCAACATTATAGCTTTACCAACGATGATTGCTTACTGGCTGCTTACTAACAACATAGGACGAGAAAAATTACACAAGTATAAATTAGATGTATTGTTCTCTGTTGTTTTGAGAACAAAAGCCCCCCAATCCGCAACTGCAATCTTATGGCTCTGCCTTCAGCAGCCAGTATGGAAAGAAAGGGCTGTGCACCAGACATGTCAGCAGTCCGGTAAAAGGTCTAGATTCATTAGCGACTAACCGATCGATTAGTCACTAATCGATCGGTTAGTTGCTAATGAATCTAGACCTTTTACCGGACTGGTCAGGCGCACAGAGCATTTAGTTTCTATAGGTTTCATTGTTTATCGGCGCAATGTCCGGCACACAAAAACTCAACTTTCCATACGGGTTCAGCAGAGCAGACCACTGTGCCACAGTACCTAAAATTGAAAGATACCCATTATAGAGCTGCTCCTTAATCTTGTACAGTACCGTTGTTTTGGTCCTTCTGTTCTTACATACAGTATATCTTCGTTATTTGTGTAATGATGTAGCACCATTGCTTTCAAAATTATTGGGGGGACTGAGCCCCACTTCCTATGGGCTTGGCTGAAGGGCTACCCTCCTCGGAAATTTGAAATGAAGAAGAGAGTGCTGAGGCTGGCTGGAGCCAAAGCATTGGCCCTTTTGTATTTTTTCACTAGCACCAGCCAGCTTCAACCAGCTCCAGCCTGTCAATAGAGAAATGTGAAACTGTAAGATAACTTTTTAATAGCCGCTAGAACTATACTTGGTGTTCGTATCTATGTGGTTTATCATTAATCTTTAGTCCCATGTAGACTTTTGTTTCCAGCCATTAACATGGATTCCAGCCAACATCCTTTTTATATTTAGTTCACTTTCTCCGGCCAGGCTCTGGCTCCGCTCCAGCCATTGGCTAGAGCCTCAGCACCCTCCTTAATGAAGCCGTGCAATCCTCTGACTTCGCAGCCAGAACAGTTCAGAGGGATAGGGCTTTAAACCCACACACCCCACATAAGCGTCACAACAAGGGGTTGTGGACTTGATAGGGCTTTGAACTTGAACTTGATTTGAACTGTTAACTGGTGTATTGCAAAAACAGATTGCATTTGCAGGTATTTTGTATACCTACCAGATTTTTGTACCTTTCATATTATGCACTTTTGCATTTCAGTTGTCCTTCTGCAAACAAAATGGCTAAAGACAATTGCAATGATGTCGAAGAAGATGATAATGTGGCAAGTGAAGTCATCAATAATCTTTCCAAAACTTGTGCCATCTCAAATGAAAAGGAAAGCAAAAGGTACGAGACAGCATTTAACTACCGGGTGTCTCAAAAAATTATATATCAGCCATTCCATAGATATGAGACATCTTGATAAAAAAATTATTTTGGAATTTGAAGATGAAAAATTGCTTTTTGAGTAGTAGAATACCATTGCTTATGCAAGTTTATAAAAAAATTTCTCAAAAATGGCCGACAATGGGCGTGGCCATGGCTACAATAGTCTCTACTATTGTTAGACATCATTGATAAACTTTGTACCATTTCACAAAAATAGCTCTCATTTTCTAATTAAATAGGATTTTGTACTGTTTTTTATGTTATTAACTTGATATTATAACAGAGAATGTTATTGCAGCAAAAAACGTTTTGTCAAGAAACAAATAACTAAGTAATGCCGCACTGAAACACCCTCAGTGAAAGGTCACGCGAGTCACATTTTTCATAATAAAAGTATTCTCATTCGTAACCCTTCAATTTTTTTTTCATCATCAGACCTTAGTTTGGTCTTCATACAAATGTCCATGCTGACCCTTAAATTGAAATTGATCACCTCGGTAATTTTTGTAAAAAATCACCCTCAAGTTTGGTCACGCGAGTCACGAAACATGAGTCACAGTAGAGAACTGGTCTTTAAAGTTGATTTTAGGTAGAAAATATAAAGAAAATTGTATGTTTATTTGGGTACAAGGTCTATACTGGTTATAAACATTTAAAAAATACTGGTTTTCCATGAAAAAGCTCAACAGTAAATTTGACAGAGCAAGATTTTCCAAAAGTATAGGAAGCCTTTGAGAAATTTTGAGAAGCCTGAAAACCAACTTTAAAAGGACAAGATTTGTCAGGTTATTGAAGTTTGTGACCCTATTTGGGTCACACTTCTGTAAAAAAGTTCTCTTTTTAATGTTACACTTCCAGCAAAAGATTTAAACTGAGTTTTCTTTACATAATTCTCACTTGTCACGCGAGTCACATTTTTGGGTCACACGAGTCACGCTGCATTGGTTCTGTTATTTCTGAAAGCAACCATATTTTAAATCAAATTTTATGCTCATGTGGTAGCTTAATGACCACTGGCCACTTCTCAAACAGTTTTGTCAAAAAAGATGTTAAACTTTCTCAGGAAAATTAAGATTAATAACTTCAAGTGAAGAATTTGCAAATGTGACGGTCACATGAGTCACACCAAATAAACCAAAAAATTTGCATTAGTAAGCATGTTTTTTTTGGGGAAAAGATTGTCAGCATAGAGAATGGCTTAAGGGCATTCTACCACTGTATCAAAATCTTTGAAAAATCAATACAATTTTAGTAGACAGCTAGTTATGTGTGACTTGGTCACGCGAGTCACTATGGAATGGCTGATATATACATGTTTGAAAAATCACAAAAATTCTATCATTATACAGTAACTGGCACTAAAACTTCTTTTGGCCCTGTTTTGCCATTGATTAGACTACTTTTAAAAGAAGTTAATGATCTTAAATTGTATGAAATGATAACTTGAAAATAGTAATAATAATAATCTTGAAAAAATTCAAGAATTACATTGCAGCACTAGACTTTGAACAGGGAATACAACCATTGCAGAAGCATGCCTCATAGGCACAGCAGCGATTGCTCGAAAAATACTAGACATAAGAGACTAAATAGCGGGAAGACTGTGTATTGATAGCATGGTACATTGATATGCTTCCCCAAATCACAGTTAAATAATAGAGGTCCGAGGATGGAACCTTGCAGAACCCCAGACTGTATTCTGTTTCATTTCTGATTTCCTATCGTGGATTTACACATACTGATGACGATTGCTGAGATAGCTCAGTATCCATTGAGATAGTGATAGTTCTATATTGGATTGTCTCGAAAGCTTTCAAAAAATCAGCCAACAAAAGAAGTGTTATTTGGCTGCGACTCATAGCCTTTATAATTCTATCTCTGATTCCAATTAAAGCTGATGAGGTTGAATATCCATTTCTGAAACCAAACAAAGTGTCAGGGAAAATGTCATACTTTGTGATGAAGTCAGCGATCTGCCTCAGTACTAAGCGCTTGAAAACTTTCAATAAAAAATTGGCAAGTTGGAGGATGGTATTCTTCATTCGTAGTCGGATTTTCGGTTTTTGGTATAGGTGATACTCTGGCAATTTTCCATTGTCTTGGAAAGACTGAATTCGTTATACAAGTGTTTATGAATGACCGAGAGGTGATGCAATGTTTTCAGCAATGCCCTGTAAATATTTAACTGAAATTTGGTCTGGTCTGGTGGAGATATCATTCCAAAGTGCCATTATCTCTCTAAGGACGTCTTTCCATGTGACGTGACATAAGGGAAAAGGACAGTTGTTATGGTCTTGGCTGCTTGAGATAAAATTTGCAAGTTCTTGCACGCTGGTAGGAGAATAAATTGTATTTATTATATCTGATACTGTAGCTGAAGGGTAGTTTCGTGTATAAAGAATTATTTCATATCATATCAAATTTAGTGATCTTTGCACAAGCAAAAATTAGTATGCTCTTGTAATGATTTATTTTATATTATTGTGAGAAGGTCAAATTATAATAAATTGTATGTATATACTTACCATCTACTTACCATCAATTTTAGCAAATATGAAATACTGCAATGGAATGGTGCAAAAAAGCGATTTGCTTTCGTCAACTTTGCAGTGGCAAATGTCCTTATTGGAACACCTAGAGATGAATATGAATTGATTAGTAAGTATGAATTGATTAGTAAGGAGAACACAACAAGGCAATGAATTTTATTTTCATATAAGTTATAGCATTTACAGAGACACAAACACAGGTACGAAATGATAATATAAGGAGTGAGAAATCTTTTTTACAAACCAGTTGCCTTAATATTGCATAAGACAAATGACCCTGATATAATTACTCACAAACATAAGTTGACAACATAAAATTATAACTACGGAAAAGAATCATATAGAACGAAGGGAAGCAGGAGGGAGGATCTGGAATATATACTGTTGGAGAATGTGTTCGATATTTTGATATTATATACTTAATATAATTAGTATTGCTAGGGGATTTCACGTATTTGATTCAAAATATTACAAGATAAAGGTTGCTTTGAATACCGGGTGAGTAAAAAACCTTGCACCTTTTGGAAAATCACCAAAATTTCAATGCTGCCGATCTTTAAATTTTAACTTTGTGTCTTTTTGTCAACAAATGAATCTGATAGGTTATCGTTGGTTTTTTTTTGGGAGACAAACGATGAATTTTGATATGAAAAGTCTTGCTTTGAACAATGGGTGTTTNGCAAACCAATTGCCTTATATTGCATAAGGCAAATGACCCTGATATAATTACTCACAAACATAAGTTGACAACATAAAATTATAACTACGGAAAAGAATCATATAGAACGAAGGGAAGCAGGAGGGAGGATCTGGAATATATACTGTTGGAGAATGTGTTCGATATTTTAATATTATATACTTAATATAATTAGTATTGCTAGGGGATTTCACGTATTTGATTCAAAAGATTACAAGATAAAGGTTGCTTTGAATACCGGGTGAGTAAAAAAACTTGCACCTTTTGGAAAATCACAAAAATTTCAATGCTGCCGATCTTTAAATTTTAACTTTGTGTCTTTTTGTCAACAAATGAATCTAATAGGTTATCGTTCGTTTTTTTTTTGGGAGACAAACGATGAATTTTGATATGAAAAGTCTTGCTTTGAACAATGGGTGTTTTTAACCAGAAATATATAATTTGCGATTTCATGCGAAAGTTTGTGTCCTTCAGGACATAAGAGCCTCATCAAGGACATAAGAAACCAATTTAAGTGGTAGGTCGGTATTAAAATTCACTTTGGTAATCATTTGTCGTGATTTCGCTCAAAATCACTTAATTTCCAAAAAGCACAAATTCTCACACATTCAAAGACATTTCAAGAATTTACAATATATCTAAAATTAATTTGATCCTTGAGCCCAATGCGCATAAAGAAATTTTCATGATTGGTACTATAATCAAACTTTGGTGGTTTTTTAAAAGGTGTAAGTTTTTTTTACTCATCCTGTAGTTAGAAAGTCGTAATTGAGTAAAAAAAAAAATGTATCAAGGGTGCCAGCATCACCAGTTCCTCAACATGGGTGAAGTCGTTCTCAAAATGTCGCTCACGTTGAACCAATTTGATTTATATGATTATAAATCCATTCTTTTAAGAACTACACACTATGCCTGGTACTGAATTGACAAATTGAGATATTTTGTAAACATTTTTGTCACCTAACTTATTTCTGGATTTATTTATCACTAGAATGTGTAATTTTTTGAATGTGTTGAAAAATAAAATGTTGTTTGGCTGTATATTGCATTGTTTTTAGACTTTACAGTTGGTAAAGACTTATTTCAGTGCAATTACCCATATCATTCTATGGCTATGTTCACTATTCTACAAGTCATAATCCGCAGAAAGGAAGGGGGCAATTATTTAGGACACCCTATATGAACTTCGTACTTTATATGAAAGCAAGCTGCTGTTACTTTCAACCAAAAGGTAACGTTTTATGGCTTCTTTAACTAGATATTCTAGTTATGAGATCTGGTATTCGTTTCTATTAACGTTTACTCTTTGCTTGTTGTTAACAGAGCAATATCACATGACATTCAAGTTTGTTCGAACTGAAAGCAAAATTGTTCGAAAAATTCTGACAGCTCATGGCTTTAAAGAGGTAAGTTGTACCAGTGCCATTGTATCTGACCAATTCAACATGGTGTTTCATTTTAGAGTAGAAAGAGAATTTCGATGTTGAATCTTTCTTTCGGTAAAATTGGTCACACTGTTTTCATGTTATAGTCATTTTTGCTGAGAAGCTAATTTCGATCCCCAGTTTGCAGATTTAGAATCAGAAACCATGTTCATAACAAAAACTTCCATAACTCTAGAAAGGGGGGACCCATTTTAGTTAAATAATGTTTTCACATCTAGGTTAGCCTTTCAAGTATAAACAGGCGTGGCCATAAGATTTTTTAGCGGGGAAGCAGTAAATGGCTCTCTTGGTAATGTTCAGCCTGAACATTAGTTCAGGCAAGCTATTCCTACATTTATAGATAAAAAACAAAGGAAAACGATATTTCAAGAAAAGCAATTTTCTTTTTTGAGCAATTCAGGAAAGCAAGCTACAGTTCCCTTCCAGCATTTGAAGCGATACTGGACGTCAGCGAGAGCTGTGGCTGTCCCAAAACGGCCAGGCCTGTATAAATTAATCTGGAATTGCGACACCCATTAAATTGAATCTTAGAGAAGTGGGGAAGTGATAGTTTTCCGAAAAAACTATTGTATGACTCATTTTTTACCTAAAAAATGACAACGTTTTTTAGATACGCTAAGTTATCATTTATTTCTGCAGGCGCACCCACATAGCAACAACTTCAATCTGCTTTGGTCAGGTGGGCATTTCAGGCCTTACACCCTCCGAGGATTGCAAGACTTTCAGAAAGCAAACCATTTTCCAAGGTAATGCATTGGTATCCTTCATTCTCTGTTGTCAAAGCACTTTCCAATTTCTGTACCACTATTTTTATCATTTTCACTCACCCAGTATCATTCTATGATATTTACTTTTACCTTGAACAGGTCCTTTGAGCTCACAAGAAAAGATAAGCTTTACAGAAATGTACAAAGAATGCAGCAATGCAAGGTATTTTTTTCGAAGCATCATTTGTTTATCTTCGTTTTAGTTTTTCGTTAGTGCACACGAATGACAATATGATAAAATGTGATGACGGTGAATATTGCATCACAAAGACTGGTAGTTAAAAATAAATACAGGATGACGGTAACCCAGTTTTTGCATCATTTCGTTTCCTGCACATGTTAACTTTATTTTTGGCGCAATCTTTTAACAATCCATCAGAAAACAACTTAGTTATGAAGTTTATTCTGTTATATAGGAAAAAGCCATACCTTTTTGCTAACCCTGTAGCGAAAAGACGTCTTAGCAAATGGTGTAGGCAGAACTTTGATGAAATGATATATTGGAATTTCGGATTATTTTTTTTCGCGAATTGATTCACATAATGGGTGGGCCAAGAAAAATAATCCAAAGGTAAAAATTTTCTGAAAATCATTCTGAATGTAATATTATGATAAAAGTTATATGGCATTAAGAACAATATAAAATACACCTGGTAAGACTTTGTTCACTGTCAGCTATATTTGCAGATGAATAACGTTTTAAAAACAGAGGGTCGTGGTAACCAATGCAATAAAACCTCTGATCATCCAAAGCACAAGACGGCCATTACGATTATCAAGCTTGGGACCAGACCAGCAGATTTAGAAAGGAGATAACAATTTCGTTTAAACCATGTTCAGTTTATGTCAAGACAAATCAATAATCACTATATTACAAGATGCTGCTGCAGGATGGGAGGCAATGAAAAATATTGATTGAAACGGCGAAATTAAAAAATTGCATTTGTACCATAATATTGTGCTACTTACGGAGTACAGACCATGTTATGGTATCCTACTAAAAACTTACATTCAATTATTTTAACATTACGAAAATCAATTTAGAAGTCCTTATTATTGCCACGAGAGATGAGTAAAGACGTTGTTTGAAAAACATGATTCAATAGATAAAAAATTACATTGGTAAACTGACGTTCATGATTACTGATTTGTTACAATGGTTCTAGCAATCACCTTTTCTGAACCTAATTTCTCTATAACTACAGCCGATAATGTGCTGATGTTTGCTCAGAAAGTGCCTCGTATGTTGATATTGGTGCAGTGTAAATTCTATCGAAACCTTCCATTCAGAAAGATTTTCAGAACTTTTCAATCTTAGGGGTTACTTTGTTTTTGGTACACCCTGTATATACCTAAATATTCTTTCAAGGGGATTGCGCAGTGGCAGCATACTTCACTACCAATCTGAAAGTTGGTGGTTCGAGTTCTCGCCGTGGCAAACCTGTCAGCTACAATGAGGGGAGTCGCCAACTCTCTGCAATTCCAGGCTCAAGGAATCACGAGGTGTGGTCACATCGAGAGGAAGTAACAGGGCATTGCTTCGATAAGCTTAACTCCTCGGTGCTCCTAGAAACTACTTTCGGATGCTAGGTAGAAATAAAACTACAATTCGGCAAGGCTGAGAA
This sequence comes from Aurelia aurita, assembly GCA_004194415.1. Classification (NCBI taxonomy): domain Eukaryota; kingdom Metazoa; phylum Cnidaria; class Scyphozoa; order Semaeostomeae; family Ulmaridae; genus Aurelia; species Aurelia aurita. Next base: position 327,696 of record REGM01000290.1, read on the forward strand.
CTGAGACGCTAAGCTTACCGAAGCAGTGTCCTAGTCCTTCCTCTCGACGTAACTGCACATCGTCATTCCTTTAGCTTGGAATTACAGAGAGTTGGTGACTCTACTCAACTCTACGTAGCAGGCTTGACAGGGCGGGGACTTCAACCACTAACCCTCAGATTGGTAGAAAAGCGCACTACAATTGAGCCATCCAAACTCTTGCAAACCCTTACTGTAACAAAACACGTATATTCGCTGTCATATTTAGGCATATTATGTGACATACTAGGAATCTTTCTACGTTGATTTCTTGTAAGAAACAAACATTAACTGTTGCCGCATTCCAAATCAAGGTTAGCAATAATGCAATTCTCGATTTTTTCATCGTAGCACAACATCAATATCTTTTGAACTATATTTTGAAAGTAAGTTTGACTAAGTAATTTGGTTGATTGCAACCCTACCATATTTTTGCAATATACATTTTCTATCTTTTACAGGGATCTCGTAACTTTGATTTCATCCCAACGTTTTTTGTTTTGCCGTCAGAAAGATCAGAGTTTCACAGTAAGTATAGCCTGTTGTTCGTTTGCTATGTGCTCGATAAAGAAAGTAAAGTTTCAAATACATAGAGATAATAGATTGTACATTCTCTAGCTCGACTGCCTCTTATCTCAAACATTCGCTATTTCGAGCAAATTTTCATATTCCCTGAGATTTCGAGGTAACGGATATCAACTGTATGTGCTAAATGTGCACAAATAATTGACCATTCAATATTTCAATGCTGTCATTTCCTGAAAAATTGCGAAGATTATTGACCCCTTTAAACAGCACGGTTTCTTGTAATGGCTTAAATATTTATATGGATCAAGATTTATCAACTTTCCAAGCTTTCGACGTGTTTAAAGCTTTTTTGTAAGTAGGATGAGAATAAAGACGACAATCGTTTTTGTAATTTATCAGTTATTCATTCATTCCACATATTCAGTGTTAAGTAAGGTGGCCTAAGGGAGGTCAAAGGCCAAAAGCATACGACTCAAATCATTATTTAGTGTTCTAGAATTTTCCGGAACGTTTCGAATCAACCATGATTCATTATCAACCCATAAAACTAAGAGTAACTAAGCTATTTATAATCATCGTGGTATTATCAAGATAGATCCAAAACACTTATAAATCATGTAATTTAGTTATCAGAGGAGAAAAACGCCAAGTAGAATCGTACCTGGGGAAAACTAAAAAAGACAGAGCGGAATTGACGATTGTTTGGAGTTCAGTAATGTCTGATCTCGTGCAATTAGTAAACTTTCAAAAATTAATAAGTCAAACTCCTTAGAGGCCTTAGCTATGATGCTGCAATCATCGAAGGAACTGGCATGCCCGGACCTTTTGATGTGGTCTTTCAGGGCTGAAAAGCTTCCAACAATGGGTTGTCCTTGTTTGTTAACACTGAGGTGCTCGCGACTGCGGACAGCAAGGCGGCGGGATGTTTTACCAAAGTAGCTAGCATTGCAGCTAGCGCACTGAAATTGTATATAACCGACGAGCAAAAGACGGTATAGGAACCCTATTCTTAAACGGGAATAAATTACCAAGTTGGTTAGCCGTTTGAAAAATAAACTTGTCCTCGATATTATGATAGGCTCTGTCCAAAAGCCTGGACAAGTTGCCTTTTAGCTGTAAACTGTAATGCTCCAAGAATGGCAAGCAAAAGATCGGGGCGTTTTTGGAACAGTGACAACATTTTGTAAGTATGGATATGGAATAGTCGCAGACCAAAGCCTAAAGAAACGTGGTACATCTACGTTAAAGTCAAGATTGCACCTCGGATGTGAAAAATCTGCGTTCATTGAGGTGTGATTCATCGTATTATGTAGGGATATGTTGCTGCTTACGTAGAATAGTGCCGTAACTTCTTGCAAAGTCTTAATCGTTCATCTTAATTATTTGGCTATTACTTGCATCCAAGGTGCGTTTTTAAAAGACAAAGGTCCCTGGATTGTCAAACCAGTTGCGTCATCAAGGGGAAGAGGAATATTTCTTGTCAAAGATGTAAGTTGCTTTGTTATTTTAGAAAGCTTTTACATCGTATTACGTTGTCTTAAGCTCTGGTAATTGGTCAAATTTTCCCATTAAATAGTAAACATTTATTTTGTAGCAGCTTTGTTATTAGTTTTCAATTGGTTCTAACTTGAATGTTGTATTATCGGATATCTTTATACATTACATCTAACAGTTTTTATATTAATGCTCCTACAAAGCGTTTTATAAGATGCTTCTATGTTTGCAGATAGGCTAAAATAGCTTTATAACGCACTGCAAATTTTTTTTTTGCCTACTTCAAATATATTGAAATTTCTTTTTTCGCGCAGTCAAGTATGGTTCCATCAGATGAACAAGTGTTGGTATGTCGATATATTGAAAATCCATTACTTGTTGACGGTAAGTTGTTATTTAATGAAGTTATCATTGATTGTGCATTATCATTAATTATGAGAGATATATTTTAGTTCCTGGATAGTCAAAATGAATTTCGAACTTTGAAATTGCCAAAATGTACAATCCTGAACTACCCATCAATTTCACCAAGATAACATAAAGAACTTCTTTATGTTATCTTGATTTCACTTAAAAGACTTTTCAGCTATTCGAAAAAAGAATCTGGATCGAGCGATATTTTTTACATTNACATTTCTTTTTTCGCGCAGTCAAGTATGGTTCCATCAGATGAACAAGTGTTGGTATGTCGATATATTGAAAATCCATTACTTGTTGACGGTAAGTTGTTATTTAATGAAGTTATCATTGATTGTGCAATGTTATCATTAATTATGAGAGATATATTTTAGTTGCTGGATAGTCAAAATGAATTTCGAACTTTGAAATTGCCAAAATGTACAATCCTGAACTACCCATCAATTTCACCAAGATAACATAAAGAACTTCTTTATGTTATCTTGATTTCACTTAAAAGACCTTTCAGCTATTCTAAAAAAGAATCTGGATCGAGCGATATTTTTTACATTTTTATACGAAATGCTCGATTGAGTGGCGTTATGGCTTCTATCATTGTTGTACTCATTCAAAATTCCTCACATTTGTACAAAATGTATACAAATATCGTTCGATCCAGATTCCGTTGTAGACTAGCTAAAAGGTCTATTACAGATTACTTTATAGTGGAAACCAAACTTTAGTGTGAAAATCTTTTTCAATCCAATTGGTCATACCGCTAGGGGCTTGTTCCTATTGTAGACTTACTACTGGAGTCCCTTGTTGCCTGCGTTCTCTGACTTGCTGCTGTTACCTCGATCGACAGAGACGCATAACATTACTTTGAAAAACTTGACCCTATTTAGGCCTTCAGACACGGGATCCGGTGTTACTAATCAGATTGTGAGATTTGGTAAAGTACTATGGTTTTTCGAACTTTGATTCAATTGACCAATTGATTAGATTTGTACGAGTTGCTGCGGAAGCTGGTTGGAGATTTCTCTTGTAAGTTTTAGTCTTGAAAACATGGAAACAGTCGTATTACAGGAATTATTTTGCATTCAGCGGGTAAATTGAGCTTTCTTCTCCGTATTTAGGATAGGTGTTGTTGATTAACTGTCTTCTTAACGTGATTTGTATTGCATTTCATCTCTGAAGAGTGACGGTCGAAAAGGACCTAGGCAGTGATTCGATCATAATTTGATTGGTGGATGCACAAAATAGGGTCGGCTTTTTCACTGTTTCATTAGAGTCCCTGTTGAGCAAGGTTTAATGCAAGGATGCAGGAGGCTCAAGTAATCAGTCTATTCCTATTGGGCTAACCATCCCAGCTAGCCCGCTGACTAACCTAGGAAGGATAGTTGTTAATTGCTGTTCATAGGTTAATTTCTTGCTGGCCTTTTTTTATATTCAAATTTACAATACATGTTAAATCCTGCTATATTTTCTAATTACTATACAACTATACAATACTACAATTTTCACCGAGCTGGAATAGCTGGGATGTAAGTTCTTGCTGGCCTCGTAGTGGATTGACGCTACTGAGCACAACTTACCTATTTATCCCACCCTCTAAACCTTGTTCATATGAGAAATTACATCCCAGCTGGGTGACATCCCACCTACCCTATGGTGAGATCTCACTGGGCTGGCCTACGTCTCATATGTCCTCAATTTAATTTCCTGTAGAAATCTAAAGTAAATGAGATCTTACTCAAGTGAACCATCCCTGCTTCTCACCTCAGATCAACAAGTCCTTAGTTGGTATACTAGGAAAGTTACGGACGATTTTGGTTTGAACGTTGTGTCAGAAATTCTTGAAAAGGGACTAGAAAGTTGGTCAATTTCTTGCCAGTTTTTAGAAAAATGGCAAGTATCATAATTTTATTGAGATATCTTTCCCGTGTAATTTATGTCTACTATTTATGTTTCGTTATGATTAAGCTGCAAACATCATCGCAATAAATAGATGAAACGTTTCAATAAGAGCGATTTTTAATGCTTTTCTCGTTCGAGCGCTTCGATCAATTCTAATATATCTTTAAACCCTCTTCTCTTTTTTTTAGGTTTCAAGTTCGATTGCCGCATTTATGTTGCTGTGACTTCCTTTGACCCAGTTACTGTATATATGTACAAAGAAGGCCTTGCACGGTATTTTTCTATTAGTTTTAAAGGATATTTTTTCACAGCATAGGCACCAAATCTTGATTTGCAGCAATTAATTTCCTCGTTTCTTCAAATCTTGGGATAAAATGCTTCCCCCTAGCACAATTGTGCACTAGAATATTGTTTACTGAAAAATAATTTTAGAAATCTAGATTTCCCTAAGCATCTTGCAGAATCTTAGTTTAGCAACGTCATGACGATCAGCAAAATATCAAAAATGGTTTATTCTTCGAGTTTACAAGAAAACAAAATTGGAATAGATCGAAATAAATTCTACCATGATCTTTAACCCTCATTTACTCGTAGCCTAACCGTAATGATATTACTGTGGGGAGCATAGGTTCCAAATCTTTAAAAAGGTCTGTAAAATTCTGTGACCTATTCCTTTTAATAGAATAGCTTGATAGAAACTTTAGCTACTATGCTATAATTCTACAGCTGGACATTTCAGAAATCTTCAATATTTTCATAATTAGAGTGTTTTTCTTCTTTTTTAAGAATTCAAGAAAAATTTTGGAAAAACCTAAAAGTCATCGTAATTTTTAAAATCTTCGAGGAAACATCGAATAATTTTCAACAAAAACATAGTTTATGAATGTCTACAACATGGTATCAAGCAAAAGTCTTTCACTCTTATGGTTTATGATTTAGAAATTTGATGACGTCACAACCTCAAATGAGTTGAAATATAAAAAAAGCTGAAATTTCGAAAATATTCAAGATTTCTGAAAAGTCCAACGGTAGAATTATAGCAAAGTAGCTAAAGTTTCTTTCACGCCATTCAATTCATAGAAATAGGACACAGAATTTTACACCGACCTTTTTACGTCGATTTAAAGATTTGAAACCTATGTTACTGTGGGGGTCCATCTCTTTCATTTAAATCAACTTGACAATACGTAGGGCAAAAACGAAAAGTTGAGAACGTGATAAAATGGCCAAGCTTTGACAGTAAAACATTTACAACCATGTAATTAAGAATTTCCTATCATGCTTTCTCAATTACTCAAAAATGTGTGATTGTCCTCTCCGTCATCTTAAAGGGGTTCTATCAAATTCCTTGTTGAGCACTTGGATATAATTGCAATACTAGAAGACGGCCCCTTATAAAGTTTAACGCTATGCTATGTGCTAAAAGACATGATATTTCTATTCTAGATTTTCTACTGTAAAATACGAGAAAAACTTCAACAATATTCGAAATCTGTGGATGCATTTAACCAATTACAGCATTCAGAAAAACAATGAAAATTACGTCAGGTATCAAGATTATTCTAATTTATGTTACTTTTAAATAAGGAAGGTACGTTTTTTTAACGGAACGAATACGGCTATGTTTATTTTGGGATTCCTTAAAGACATACTGCCACTCAATACAAAATGCCACATATTGGTCATTTAGGGGCTGATTCGTAACATCCAACGAAACACCATTTTTCGGTATAGTACGTTCTGCTCAAAATTCAGAATGATTTACTAGGATATGCTCAATGTCGTTGAGAATTCTAATGACCTTCGTTTTAAAAGAATTTTGAACATCAACTTATGTCACCTGAACGTGGAATTTCTGCTGAAAGCCAAGTTATTGACCCAAAACGTTGAACATTGATTTCAACGGAACCTTTGTGCATTCAATAAGGAAGTCAAGAACGTCGACAATGAAGTGTGCTTTTCAGTGAAGTAGGATGAATAAATGTTTTAGTGTTTCTTGTTTACGTTTAGCAACCGGAAAATATTATATCCGGAAAATGAAAAGAATCGTCTTTGTTAGCTGTGTAACTGGACTGGAATCGGATCTTTATCTTGCCTTTTTGTGTATTTATTATATGTCAGCAAGCAAGATTGGAAGTTTTCATGGATTGCCTTACGTATGCTACTCTCCTTTTTTATACAATCCATTTAGAGTATCCATGTTTCTCCATCGTGGTTGACGAATCTGAGTAATCTGACTTATTTATTTTAAAGATGCGATGACCCAGAAATGGACGACTTCGGCAGTAAATGGAGCTTCAGCGCCCTACTCAGGCATCTTAAAGGCAAAGGTATCGACACAAAATGTACGTGTAAAACAACTTCTTCTATTTTTACATCTTTATTCTACTTTTACTACGATGTTGTCTTGTAACGAATGTCAACTTTAAAGACCCTATGCTCCCCCTGACCATTTGCCGTCTCGCAGTGACTTGTATGAAAATTGCTTTGGCCTAGCAATCGAGAGGCTGTCTTGTCTTTTTCATTTTCAAATGAATGTTGTTATGCCATCGTATTTGAACTCAAACAACAAGACATTCCTGAAAATAACCGAAGAATTAGGAATGCCTTGCTCCCTGTAGCTATTTATGTTCAAATGATTGTGTGTTCAAAATATGTTCTTTTCGGCCAATATCATGTTTTGATGGTTGGCGCGCGTGCAAAAGATCATGGGGATCACAGGGTTTTTTAACAGTTCGTTCTTATGTTGCTCAACAATGTTGCTTCGCGAAACAAATTGTTCTTTTAACTGTATCGACTTTAAAAATCAAAGCTAAGTTGCAGCAAAGGAACTTGTGTTTGTCCAAAAGAATGCATTCTAGGATTGCCTTTTCACTAGCCCGGGATAAAAAACAGCTTAAAAATTATCCATTTTTACATTGCTTTCCTAGTTGCGCATTTTAAAAATGGTCAACTTTAGAAATGGGCATCAGAGTGCATCAATTTTAATCCTGGTATCCTTGGACCCACGTAAAGGTTCGTGGGGACGCCCAAAACAACTGAATAACTGTTAACCCTGTTGCAACATGTCATAAGTTTTGGCACCAAAAATAGAATGAAAAGAACTAAAAAGGGATAAAAACGGATTCAAGCTAACAGTGGCATTACTTTAAACTGGTTTCGTAGATTTACCGTTGAACCGTTGGGTAATGAGTATTACATATTTTGTGTGTCAAATTTGATTTTTGCCAACCAAATGCTACTTTAAGTTGAAGGCAGATCTCTGCTAATTTCTAAGCTCTAATTGTTAAATCTGTGTTGTCTCTGCTCCCAAATAGACGTCCAGAAAACCCCTCAATATATACTCTCGAATCTGGAATAGACATCCCCCCACTTATTAATTTTTTTGAAAAATCCACCCAGGACATCCTTATTCCACTTTATTAATCTCGAGCTTCTTGTTCTTGGAATGTGAAATATGTGAAATCATCTTTCCTGAAATGCTATTCAACTGCATTTCTCGTTTTAATAATTTTTCTATTATTCTAACTTTCTTTATGATATTCTTTACAATCAAAAACACTCGTGTGTGCTAATTCCAGACCCACTTTAATCAAGATTCAGGAAATTTTCCACCCACACCGTTTATTCCAGACCCCCGTTTACCAGGATTTGATAAATTTGCCACCCACCTCGTTTATTCCAGCCCTCCTTCTAATCTGGACTCGAAAGAACAAGATAGATCCATAATCTTGCCCCGTTTGTTTGAAAATAGCTGTGCAAAAACTTACGAATTGATGTTGATGATATTACTTGTTTTTTCTCTGTAACATGTGCGTAAGATATTCAAATCTAGTGCGAAGTACCTCGAATATTTCTTCATTCTTCTAATGCCCATTGCGATGAATTTTGAAGTTTTACTGTGTTATGATAACTTCTTGAGATGCTTTTAAATTTGTATATTGCAGCGTTGATGGGTCGAATCGAAGATGTGATTGTCAAAACTATTTTATCTGTGGAATTTTCCGTTGGAACCGCGTGCAGGATGTTTGTTCCATATAAGAGCTGCTGTTTTGGTAAGTCGTAATTTATGAGAGTACGAGATGTTATTCCATCTTTTGTGTTGCAAACTTTTTTAAGCTAAGCTAACATCAAGCCCGCACTCTGATATGGTCTCCTTCTGCGCGTTGCGGAGGCTCAATCATTGGAAGCAAAAGCATCCATCTGGCTCTAACAGTGTATCATAATTATGAGCTCATTTTTTCTGGTTGGACTTTGGTTGATAGCCGATTGGCCGAAGTAGTATTAACATCAGACAGTTGAATCCCGGTATAACGAATCCGCGACATGACATTTCCCGGTGTAACGAATTGAATATCTAATTCCTTNATTGATGTTGATGATATTACTTGTTTTTTCTCTGTAACATTTGCGTAAGATATTCAAATCTAGTGCGAAGTAGTTCGAATATTTCTTCATTCTTCTAATGCCCATTGCATTGTGATGAATTTTGAAGTTTTACTGTGTTATGATAACTTCTTGAGATGCTTTTAAATTTGTATATTGCAGCGTTGATGGGTCGAATCGAAGATGTGATTGTCAAAACTATTTTATCTGTGGAATTTTCCGTTGGAACCGCGTGCAGGATGTTTGTTCCATATAAGCGCTGCTGTTTTGGTAAGTCGTAATTTATGAGAGTACGAGATGTTATTCCATCTTTTGTGTTGCAAACTTTTTTAAGCTAAGCTAACATCAAGCCCGCACTCTGATATGGTCTCCTTCTGCGCTTTGCGGAGGCTCAATCATTGGAAGCAAAAGCATCCATCTGGCTCTAACAGTGTATCAGAAGAATGAGCTCATTTTTTCTGGTTGGACTTTGGTTGATAGCCGATTGGCCGAAGTAGTATTAACATCAGACAGTTGAATCCTGGTATAACGAATCCGCGACATGACATTTCCCGGTGTAACGAATTGAATATCTAATTCCTTTGAATAAAATTTTCTTTAATTCTCTCGTTTTAACGAACTTTCGATATAACGAACTATTTTCTGGTTCTCTTCATAGTTCGTTATACCGGGATTCGCGTTTACATTCGTTTTCTGTCTACTGGAAATCTGTAGGCAAGTTCGAATTTACGAAAAATTCTTGATATCAAAATGTGCGAGAAAGGTCATAAGACCTTCCATGAAATCTTAAGGAATTTCCTCACGCAGAACACCACGGAAGTACATTCATGAATTCTTAATAATGAATGAATTCTTGAAGGGACTGTACAAGATTTTAGTAAACAAAGGACACATGTCATAGAATTCTTAAGCCTACAGTGGGTTCTTGTGTGTTTAGGCTCAACACACCTAAAACCTGTGGCTCGGAATCCAGCTGTATCTCCAAAATCGTTGGTGCTATGAAAAATCTGATTGCTTTGGCTAATTCTTCTTCAAACTTACTTCAAACTTATAGAAAATATCTTCATTATCCATATATATGCTGCTATTTTTGCCTGAATTATGAAGAAATTTAGCTTGTACAGTACCTTTAATAATGAATTAAAAACATGAATTCTTAATAAGAGCGGTGAAGTTTGTGATCCCATACTTTCGTTAAACAGTACACTAAGGTTTGTCTCTCATTACATGTCAGGTCAGTTTTTGCGATGACGCGAAATTGCTCATGCAAACCTTTTAATTGATTCTATTCGTGGATATTTTGGGCCGACATCTAATGTAAGACAGATTTTAACTCTTTCATGAGTTTTCGGTCGTTCATGTCATCGTATGGTCAATAATCCAAGCCAAAAAATCTACACGAAATCACAAGTAATAGAATAACAATTTGCCTACCTTCACATATTCATTGCAGTGCAAGCGTGACCGGGCTGTTTTTAAGCATTTACCGAATCAGGCTTCTTCATCAAGTTTGTATTTACTTTTGAGTCCTCAGATGATATTGTTCATTAACCAGTTCACAACTTGCTATTTGAAGAGGTTTAAATTAACGAACTTAGCCTGTTCACGAAGAGGAGATCGAAAGTTGCACTATTAATATTAAATATTCCAAATTGAGTTCTTTCTTGTACTGTGATCAGCATTTCTATTGAAAGGAGCTCTTAAATTTTTTATCACTTATTAGAAAATTCTCCAATAGAATAATTAACCAGTAGGGTTTGTAATGAAATGTTCTTGAAAAGGCTAAGTTTCTTTCTTTGTAGAATCAGTCCAACGCAATCAGTCTCTTGTCAAATTTTTCGTGTCATTTTGCATGCAATCTTAAAAACGAATTACTCAATTTTTGTTTGTCTCTAAAAAAGCCTGATGCACAAAACCATTTCTTCAAACTTTGAAGAACAACTCATATTTCTAAAAATATTTGCAAAACCCAACATGAAACGAAAATAAATGGAATTGAGAATTTTTAATAAAAAGAAAAATCTCTGTAAAAAGAAAAATCTTTGCAATAAAAAGAAAAATCTCTGTAATAGACAGAAACGCTAAAGATGGCGGCCGCGCAAAGCATGCTGGTAAAAAGCTCCCTGACGACCATTTAACGACGTAAACTTTCGGTCTGCTGTTTCGATTGGCTGGATGTGGTAAAGTCCGGAACAAGTAATCAATGAATCTTTAATCAAAACTTCGATTCGAATCAAGACTTTAGTTCTTCTGCTTTGAAAAGGTTTTCTTTCGAAACATGTTGCACATTCGAATTCAAGGTCGATTCGAATTCAGGCTAGCTAGTCGAAACGGGAGCCTGAAATTGCGTCATGGAGCTTTTTACCAGCATGCTTGCAGCAAAACACAATGGAGTCTTTGGAGCCACCATATTTAGTGTTGTTGTCTATTCTGGAAATAATCAAGATATCAAAATTCTTGCAAAATGAGTTCTATAATTCTATGAATTTTACAAAGCACCTGAAGTTCCTATCAAGCTATTAAATCAAACGAAAGATGCATTAACCATCCGTGGAATCTTCTTTTAAATTGTTGACGCCTATGATTAGGATCAGCCATAGGAACCTCAAGACGCAGTGCTTTTTGAAAAATATTTAGTTTAATTGATTTGCATCTGTGGTGAACATTTCAAAATGAACCCTTCCGAGATTCGACGCAACGAACCATCTATAGTATATTTGGGAGCACTTTTCCNCCTGAAATTGCGTCATGGAGCTTTTTACCAGCATGCTTGCAGCAAAACACAATGGAGTCTTTGGAGCCACCATATTTAGTGTTGTTGTCTATTCTGGAAATAATCAAGATATCAAAATTCTTGCAAAATGAGTTCTATAATTCTATGAATTTTACAAAGCACCTGAAGTTCCTATCAAGCTATTAAATCAAACGAAAGATGCATTAACCATCCGTGGAATCTTCTTTTAAATTGTTGACGCCTATGATTAGGATCAGCCATAGGAACCTCAAGACGCAGTGCTTTTTGAAAAATATTTAGTTTAATTGATTTGCATCTGTGGTGAACATTTCAAAATGAACCCTTCCGAGATTCGACGCAACGAACCATCTATAGTATATTTGGGGAGCACTTTTCCATTAGATTATGCCATTAGAAGGTGTTGAATTTTGAGTAAGCGTGTCGGTGCTTCGTTTAGAACTTTTTTTACACATGAATCTTTCTGCTCGTTCTTATCAATGCAGGTCTTATTTTCTCTTGTAGAGCTGTATGGCTTTGATATTCTTATTGATGAAGAACTAAAGCCCTGGCTGTTAGAAGTTAACTTATCGCCCTCGTTAGCTTGGTAATTTATTTCTTTAATATCGCTGTTTATCTAAACTTTATCCAATTTTCGAGATTCCTTAAACTTGTCTCCATTGTCTGTGAGCATTTCTTTTTTAGGTAACAAATCTGAATTGTACTCTACCGGATTCGCCCAAAAACAATCTACTTTTGACAGACCATGTGGAATCGTTAGACTCGTGATTTAAGTCCCTTCACTTTCGCTCATTGAATTGAATTAATGTTGTTGTTATTGTCGCTTCAGTGAGAGTGTGAAACTACATTGGTGTAGCGACATATCAGTTCAGGGAGCGAAACAACAGGAAAATAATGAGTCTATAAAATCGTACATTAAGCTGATTTTGGAGGTTGATGATTTAATCTCTAGCCGAAATCCCAAATTATACTCAGCAATTTTTTTCTCGATTTTTCAGCCGCTTTCTTCTCGCGTTATCAGTGATTTCATGAAAATTCTTAGTCTAGAAACAGCCTAAATCGATAAAAAAAGAACGATCATATCTTTATGGCGAGACGATAGGGAAACTGTTGGAAGCGAATTGGGAATTAAGGATGGATTGGTTACGATAAGTTACGCGAACAGTCGCTCGATCCTTGCACAATCTTTTAGTGTTGCTTTATCAATTCAAAAACCCTCGCTTTTAATGGTCTCAATAAAGTCTTTATGTTGATGAAAAGTAATTGTTTTCTCTTGGTCCTTTCAAGTTCCCTTTTAACGAAATGTGATCGATGTTTTTCGATCGATTTAGACTGTTTCCAAGACAATGATTGTCAAGGAATCGCTTATTACTCGGGAAATAGGCCGCCAAAAATCAGCAAAAAATTGCCAAGTATTATTTTGAATTTTGACTAAAGATTAAATCATCAATCAACAAAATCAGCCTTGTGGACGATTTATTGTGGCCTGTCGATAGTGGATAGTCTTTCCTTTTTGGCGCACCCTGTAGAAGGCCTTTGAGTATGACTACAATGTATTAATTTCTATCTTTTATTTTGTAATTAGCTTATTTATTTTTAGTTTTATATGAATTAAATTGTAAATTTTTGTCACGGCCCCCTGAAAAGCAGCCTTAGCTGACGGGGTTACCGTGTTTAAAGAATATAAAATGAAAGAATATAAATGAATGTACCAGAAGGCTTTGAACAACATTAAAGAAAACTTTTATTTTGGAGTTCTTCAACGTAGATCAATGATGAAGGCGACAAACATGTTTTTCAGTTTATTTTATTTCAAGCATCCATTGCTTGTATATTGTATTAGTGTAGCCATAAGACCAAAAAACTAATTAGAATCTAATCATATTCACANATCTTTTATTTTGTAAATAGCTTATTTATTTTTAGTTTTATATGAATTAAATTGTAAATTTTTGTCACGGCCCCCTGAAAAGCAGCCTTAGCTGACGGGGTTACCGTGTTTAAAGAATATAAAATGAAAGAATATAAATGAATGTACCAGAAGGCTTTGAACAACATTAAAGAAAACTTTTATTTTGGAGTTCTTCAACGTAGATCAATGATGAAGGCGACAAACATGTTTTTCAGTTTATTTTATTTCAAGCATCCATTGCTTGTATATTGTATTAGTGTAGCCATAAGACCAAAAAACTAATTAGAATCTAATCATATTCACAACTGTCCGGAGCATGCGATTCATTCTCGATTCATGATCAACCTAGGTAAGCAAGCTATTTATGGTCAATACTAAACTTCGTATTATCAAGCAAGCTAGAGCCAAACCACTTGTAAATCATGCAGTTTATCGTCAAAAGGTCTTATATTCGACAATCTTCAGTCTTGAATCATATCTATTTTCTTTCAGTGAATCTCCCTTGGATTTGAAAATCAAGGCGAATCTCATGACAGATCTGTTTAATCTAACAGGTACTGTATATTATCAATATTACTTAAAGAATGCTGGTCAACCAGCATCCTTTGCGGTCGCGCTTTTATCAGAGCACTGCACAACTACAATGTCATATAAAAATGGCCGCCGCAGTCGAAAGGCAACAAGCAAAGTGCGCAAAGGATGCTGGTTGATTGGCGTTCTTTAATTTAAAGCTATTGAATCATACATTATGTAATACTTTCAATCCTCCTCGTGCCAGCATAGTAGAAATAGCTGACTTCTCTGCCACATTGTAAGGGCCACGGAAAATGTATTTTTTTCCTTTTCGCAGATAAAAGATGAACTGATGAGACTTTGTGGCCACTCATGTAGTTCCGTTAATTTGTTATTATATTCAATACTTTACTGTGTCAATATTAAATATCCATAACATCCTTCTTGCTGATATTGACGTGTTCCTACCGTTTTTTGCAGGCTTCATTGCTAAAGATCCAATGACTGTTAAATCTGGTACTCTGAGACGTTCATTCTCCAGCCGTGGTCTTCCTCAGGTAATGCATTCAAAGTTACTATCGCTGTTAAAATAGTACCTCAATTGCTTATGAAGGATATTTCAAGATTTTATTATTATGCTCTTGTGTTGTGGATTAATAAATCTTAGAGAGAATGTTTCGCTTTTCGAAAAAAGCCTTGAGTTAGAGACATTTGATTTTCATTTTAAATTCTTTATACATAAAAATCCTTTCAGCTATATAAACACAATAAAGTGAAAAAATAAATAATTATAGTTACATTAAATATTGTATATACAGTTAAGGTTACGGTAAACGTTTGTAGGCCGAAAAAGCCGATTTTCGGATTTCTTCAAATCTCAGAAGCTTAACTTTTAAGAAACACAAAGATACCATTTTTGGAAGTACAGAAATAT
>REGM01000290.1:343106-359720 GCA_004194415.1 Aurelia aurita
TTAAGGTTACGGTAAACGTTTGTAGGCCGAAAAAGCCAATTTTCGGATTTCTTCAAATCTCAGAAGCCCAACTTTTAAGAAACACAAAGATACCATCTTTGGAAGTAACAGAAATGTTGAAAAAGTAGAATTCTTAATCGAAAGAAGGATACTGTAACTTCTCACGCAAAGTTTTTCTGTGTGGTTTAAATCCTTCTCCTAGCTTTTTGACCTATTAAGCCGGTCGTGTGTTAGAAAACAAACATGAAACCACATTATATGTATCGATTCCTTTGTTTAAATTCACAAATTGCTTTATAAGCGGTAATTGCTTGACCCGGATTACATTATGGATTATTTGACCTTTATATTTACATTGCAAGTGCGATCAGTAAAATCCCGTTTTTTCAGGACTCACAAATCCACTAGGTACAGGTACGAAAAAGCTATTTTGTACCCAAGGAACCTATCGAATGGCTCCAAATTTTGCACACTGCCAGAGCAGGTGTGGGGCAACCAAAAGGTTTCTCAGAATTTTTGTATGTCCTCTGGTCCGTCTTTTATAGCCAAATACGTATTTTGCAAATTTATGACAGCTTATATTTTTGAGGGGAGGAAGAATTTGAAGAATCTGAGACATTTTTTGGTAGCTTAGGATGTGCGCTTCCTGTTGATATAAGTTAGATTTTGTTACGTTAAACGCAAGGGTACAAAATAGCTTTTGAAGGAGGTATGCTCTCTTAAGCAATAAAGTTGCCTGGAAAAATTCATTTTACAATCTTTGCCAATTATTTTGATATGGTTAAAATCCCTACATTCTTATGCATCGAATGATGTATAGTTTAACTAGACCCCGCTAATAGTTTGGATTTTGGGGAGAGAAAACCCAATCTTGTGCTACAAACGTTTACCGTAACCTTAAAGTTAAAAATCATGTACAGTAATCTATCGATTTGGCAGCTGCTCTTCCGGGGAGTCGTGTTTGGAGTTGATTTCAGCTCTTAAAATAACTCTTTGGCTGCTTTTTGAGTCCATTAATTGTAGACAGCTCTCTGATATAAATGGGAATATCATTCCAAGCTTTAAGAGCCGAATAGTGAAAGCCTTCCTTGACATATTTCATGTTATTCTTTTGAATTTGTAGGTCCCTGCAGTTCCTCGTTCTGTAGTTTGAGTGCTGGGCCCTATGATGATATTTATCCCAAAGGCTTTCGGGACATTGACAATTTGAAGCATACTACTGGGTGACTCAGAAAAAAAGCGAACTGAGAAAGTTATGTTCGTAAAATAAAATGATAACCCAATAGGAATGATTTAAGTATTGTTTGGTAAATAATCGCCTTTATTTTTTGTTATATTTATCGACGTCGTCAGTAGGCGTAAATATGGAATTAACGAAACTAAGCAGATCTAAAACCCGTCGAAATTCATCAAACAGGGGATCTACTTCGATCAGCTGCAGAGCTACGACACCATAAGCATACCATCCTGGAAAATATGCAAATCAGATTGAAGATATCCAAGCAATCCCCTGGTGGCATGAGAATTGTTCTCGCCTCAGAGATAGAACATTTTTCTTTTGCAGTATGCACTGTGATTTTGTGTTGAGTTGTTTCCTTTCCCATACCAAATGAAGGGCATTTCTTATTGTCTCGTACTGATCATATCGATTCCAGCATAGGGCTCAAATCTTTAAAAAGGTGGATGTAAAATTCTATTTCATTTTTCTTTGAATTGGATGGCTTGAAAGGAACTTAGAGTACTTCGCTGTAAATCTGCGTGGAAATGTTTTGCTATCTTGATTATTTTCAAACTGGTGGCTTTTATAATTTTGTTGAGAGAATTCATGGAAAATTTTGAAAAAATTAAAATCATCGTAAGTCCTAAATTAATAGAGGAAAAATGATGAAATCCTCAAGAAAACCATAGTTTGTGAAGGTCTACAATATGGTGGCAAGCAGAAATCTGTCGCTCTTCGGTTTAGGATTTAGAAATTTGATGACGTCACAGCCTCAAATATAATAAATTCCACCATTTTGAATGTAATCAAGATATCAAAAAATTTCCACGGCAGATTTACAGCAAAGTACCCTAAGTTCCTTTCAAGCCATCCAATTCAAAGAAAAATGAAATAATATTTTACACCCACCTTTTTAAAGATTTGAGCCCTATGCTATCGATTCCCTGTTTTTGACGACTTTTTACGATTTCACTAAATCCTTATTTTCGCTAATTTCCAATGTCGATAAAAAAAAGAAATTTTTCCGATACTCATATTTTAATATAAAGAATTTGCTCTGTTCACTTTTTTCTGGGTCACCCGGTATTACATGGCAAGAAATTATATTCAAATTACTACCCGGTGTCCAAAAATAGTTTCCCGATTTGAACAGCTGCATAAAAATCACAGCTCGCTCTTTTCAGTGATACAAATGACAATTTATACAAATGACAATGCTTAAAGTGATACAAATGACAATGCTTAAAGGCAAATGTCTAAAGAAAGAATTGCGCTTAAAATTCACGGTGCAAAATATCAGTCAATGTGTTGTAATAGATAAGACGCGGGACCGGATATCTAGAGTTCATTGGGCTCGATTCCGCGTGCTGGCTGATTTTTTCAATTGCTAGCAAGCTTGAATGACTGACATGTTTTGATATTATTACAATGCAGAGATACCGATCTTCGTCATCAAACAATGCAGACGTAAAGTCATCTTCATCTGCTGGTGATGTTAGGAAGACCCCAAACGAAGGTTTGACAAACGATGAACTGCGCATGATCAGAGAGGCGAAGGAAGAATACAGAAGACGAGGCAAATTTGTCAGAATTTATCCCACACCAGAGTCATGGGAAGTTTATTCGTAAGTGTCCTAATTTTGATTGTTTGCATTTAACTTGTAAATTTTTTGTGATTTGTAAATCAGAAAATATTTGGAGTTTTGTGGGCCTGTTGTTTTCTAACTGTATATCAGACTTTTTAACGGAATGTCAACTTCTTCAACATGGCAACTTAATACAACTTTAATTGATCGAAGTCGGTCGTATTTTTAGCATGCAATTTACATACACTCAATTCTGCAAAAATCTCAAAGTGAGAACGATACTAAAGATTAACTAAAGATCAATTTATCAAATGAATTTTCAGACAGGTCAACTTCTTTTTGTATACCCAGTGGAAGAATAGGCAAGTTCATCAAGAGTTTTTTACTGCATCAGAATCAAAGGATAGTTTTTGCTAAGTAATGATACCGAAAATATTTCTGATTTTTATTTGATATGGTATATATTTGAATTCCTTGGATTTGTTAATTGTTTAACGAGACCGATCAAATGTCAAAAGTGGGAGTAAAAATGAAAAACAGAGAAAATTGAACGTAAGAGGCAAAGACAACAGTTATCATCACATCATTCCGCCAAAATCAACATCATGTTGCATGTATTTGTCTGCCCTTGTTGACCTCTCGTTTCATTTTATTGTATGAAGTGCATNTAGTATATTTGGGGAGCACTTTGCCATTAGATTATGCCATTAGAAGGTGTTGAATTTTGAGTAAGCGTGTCGGTGCTTCGTTTAGAACTTTTTTTACACATGAATCTTTCTGCTCGTTCTTATCAATGCAGGTCTTATTTTCTCTTGCAGAGCTGTATGGCTTTGATATTCTTATTGATGAAGAGCTAAAGCCCTGGCTGTTAGAAGTTAACTTATCGCCCTCGTTAGCTTGGTAATTTATTTCTTTAATATCGCTGTTTGTCTAAACTTTATCCAATTTTCGAGATTCCTTAAACTTGTCTCCATTGTCTGTGAGCACTTCTTTTTTAGGTAACAGATCTGAATTGTACTCTACCGGATTCGCCCAAAAACAATCTACTTTTGACAGGCCATGTGGAATCGTTAGACTCGTGATTTAAGTCCCTTCACTTTCGCTCATTGAATTGAATTAATGTTGTTGTTGTTGTTGTCGCTTCAGTGAGAGTGTGAAACTACATTGGTGTAGCGACATATCAGTTCAGGGACCGAAACAACAGGAAAATAACGAGTCTATAAAATCGTACATTAAGCTGATTTTGGAGGTTGATGATTTAATCTCTCGCCGAAATCCCAAATTATACTCAGCAATTTTTTTCTTTTTTTTTTCAGCCGCCTTCTTCTCGCGTTATCAGTGATTTCATGAAAATTCTTAGTAGTCTAGAAACAGCCTAAATCGATAAAAAAAGAACGATCGTATCTTTATGGCGAGACGATAGGGAAACTGTTGGAAGCGAATTGGGAATTAAGGATGGATTGGTTACGATAAGTTAAGCGAACAGTCGATCGATCCTTGCACAATCTTTTAGTGTTGCTTTATCAATTCAAATCCCTCGCTTTTAATGGTCTCAATAAAGTCTTCATGTTGATAAAAAGTAATGGTTTTCTCTTGGTCCTTTCAAGTTCCCTCTTAACGAAATGTGATCGATGTTTTTCGATCGATTTAGACTGTTTCCAAGACAATGATTGTCAAGGAATCGCTTATTACTCGGGAAATAGGCCGCCAAAAATCAGCAAAAAATTGCCAAGTATTATTTTGAATTTTGACTAAAGATTAAATCATCAATCAACAAAATCAGCCTTGTGGACGATTTATCGCGGCCTGTCGATAGTGGATAATCTTTCTTTTTTGGCGCACCCTGTAGAAGGCCTTTGAGTATGACTACAATGTATTAATTTCTATCTTTTATTTTGTAATTAGCTTATTTATTTTTAGTTTTATATGAATTAAATTGTAAATTTTGTCACGGCCCCCTGAAAAGCAGCCTTAGCTAACGGGGTTACCGTGTTTAAAGAATCTAAAATGAAAGAATATAAATGAATGTACCAGAAGGATTTGAACAACATTAAAGAAAACTTTTATTTTTGAGTTCTTCAACGTAGATCAATGATGAAGGCGACAAACATGTTTTTCAGTTTATTTTATTTCAAGCATCCATTGCTTGTATATTGTATTAGTGTAGCCATAAGACCAAAANTTCTATCTTTTATTTTGTCATTAGCTTATTTATTTTTAGTTTTATATGAATTAAATTGTAAATTTTGTCACGGCCCCCTGAAAAGCAGCCTTAGCTAACGGGGTTACCGTGTTTAAAGAATCTAAAATGAAAGAATATAAATGAATGTACCAGAAGGATTTGAACAACATTAAAGAAAACTTTTATTTTTGAGTTCTTCAACGTAGATCAATGATGAAGGCGACAAACATGTTTTTCAGTTTATTTTATTTCAAGCATCCATTGCTTGTATATTGTATTAGTGTAGCCATAAGACCAAAAAACTAATTATAATCTAATCATATTCACAACTGTCCGGAGCATGCGATTCATTCTCGATTCATGATCAACCTAGGTAAGCAAGCTATTTATGGTCAATACTACACTTCGTATTATCAAGCAAGCTAGAGCCAAACCACTTGTAAATCATGCAGTTTATCGTCAAAAGATCTTATATTCGACGATCTACAGTCTTGAATTATGTCTAATTCCTTTCAGTGAATCTCCCTTGGATTTGAAAATCAAGGCGAATCTCATGACAGATCTGTTTAATCTAACAGGTACTGTATATTATCAATATTACTTAAAGAACGCTGGTCAACCAGCATCCTTTGCGGTCGCGCTTTGCAGAGCGCTGCACAACTACAATGTCATATGAAAATGGCCGCCGCAGTCGAAAGGCAACAAGCGAAGCGCGCAAAGAATGCTGGTTGATTGGCGTTCTTTAATTTAAAGCTATTGAATCATACATTATGTAATACTTTCAATCCTCCTCGTGCCAGCATAGTAGAAATAGCTGACTTCTCTGCCACATTGTAAGGGCCACGGAAAATGTATTTTTTTCCTTTTCGCAGATAAAAGATGAACTGATGAGACTTCGTGGCCACTCATGTAGTTCCGTTAATTTGTTATTATATTCAATACTTTACTGTCAATATTAAATATCCATAACATCCTTCTTGCTGATATTGACGTGTTCCTGCCGGTTTTTGCAGGCTTCATTGCTAAAGATCCAATGACTGTTAAATCTGGTACTCTGAGACGTTCATTCTCCAGCCGTGGTCTTCCTCAGGTAATGCATTCAAAGTTACTATCGCTGTTAAAAAAGTACCTCAATTGCTTATGAAGGATATTTCAAGATTTTATTATTATGCTCTTGTGTTGTGGATTAATAAATCTTAGAGAGAATGTTTCCCTTTTCGAAAAAAGCCTTGAGTTAGAGACATTTGATTTTCATTTTAAATGCTTTATACCTAAAAATCCCTTCAGCTATATAAACACAATAAAGTGAAAAAATAAATAATTATAGTTACATTAAATATTGTATATACAGTTAAAGTTAAAAATCATGTGCAGTAATCTATCGACTTGGCAGCTGCTCTTCCGGGGGGAGTCATTTATGGAGTTGATTTCAGCTCTTAAAATAACTCTTTAGCTGCTTTTTGAGTCCATTAATTGTAGACAGCTCTCTGATATAAATGGGAATATCATTCCAAGCTTTCAGAGCCGAATAGTGAAAGCCTTTCTTGACATATTTCATGTTATTTTTTTGAATTTGTAGGTCCCTGCAGTTCCTCGTTCTGTAGTTTGAGTGCTGGGCCCGATGATGATATTTATCCCAAAGGCTTTCGGGACATTGACAATTTGAAGCATACTACCGGTACCGGGTGACTCAGAAAAAAAGCGAACTGAGATAGTTATGTTCGTAAAATAAAATGATAAACCAATAGGAATGATTTAAGCATTGTTTGGTAAATAAACGACTAGCCTGAATCGCCTTTATTTTTTGTTATATTTATCGACGTCGTCAGTTGGCGTAAATATGAAATTAATGAAACTAAGCAGATCTAAAACCCATCGAAATTAATCAAGAACAGGGGGTCAACTTCGATCAGCTGCAGAGCTACGACACAATAAGCATACCATCCTGGAAAATATGCAAATCAGATTGGAGATATCCAAGCAATCCCCTCGTGGCATAAGAATTTTTCTCGCCTCAGAGATAGAACATTTTTCTTTTGCAGCATGCACTGTGATTTTGTGTTGAGTTGTTTCCTTTCACATACCAAATGAAGGGCATTTCTTATTGTCTCGTACTGATCAAATCGATTCCCTGTTTTTGAGGACTTTTTACGAGTTTTTTATAGGCCCTGATTTCACTAAATCCTTATTTTCGCAAATTTCCAATGTCGATAAAAAAAGAAATTTTTCCGATACTCATATTTTAATATAAAGCATTTGCTCTGTTCATTTTTTTCTGGGTCACCCGGTATTACATGGCAAGAAATTATATTAAAATCACTACCCGGTGTCCAAAAATAGTTTCCCGATTTGAACAGCTGCATAAAAATCACAGCTCACTCTTTTCAGTGATTCCAATGACAATCAATTTATTGCTTAAAGGCAAATGTCTAAAGCAAGAATTGCGCTTAAAATGCACGGTGCCAAATATCAGCCAATGTGTTGTAATAGATAAGACGCGGGACCGAATATCTAGAGTTCATTGGGTTCAATTCCGCGTGCTGGCTGATTTTTTCAATTGCTAGCAAGCTTAATAAACTGAATGACTGACATGTTTTGATATTATTACAATACAGAGATACCGATCTTCATCATCAAACAATGCAGACGTAAAGTCATCTTCATCTGCTGGTGATGTTAGGAAGACCCCAAACGAAGGTTTGACAAACGATGAACTGCGCATGATCAGAGAGGCGAAGGAAGAATACAGAAGACGAGGGAAATTTGTCAGAATTTATCCCACACCAGAGTCATGGGAAGTTTATTCGTAAGTGTCTTAATTTTGATTGTTTGCATTTAACTTGTAAATTTTTTGTGATTTGTAAATCAGAAAATATTTGGAGTTTTGTGGGCCTGTTGTTTTCTAACTGTATATCAGACTTTTTAACGGAATGTCAACTTCTTCAACATGGCAACTTAATACAACTTTAATTGATCGAAGTCGGTCGTATTTTTAGCATGCAATTTACATACACGCAATTCTGCAAAAATCTCAAAGTGAGAACGATACTAAAGATTAACTAAAGATCAATTTATCAAATGAATTTTCAGACAGGTCAATTTCTTTTTGTATACCCAGTGGAAGAATAGGCAAGTTCATCAAGAGTTTTATACTGCATCAGAATCAAAGGATAGTTTTTGCTAAGTAATGATACCGAAAATATTTCTGATTTTTATTTGATATGGTATATATTTGAATTCCTTGGATTTGTTAATTGTTTAACGAGACCGATCAAATGTCAAAAGTGGGAGTAAAAATGAAAAACAGAGAAAATTAAACGTAAGAGGCAAAGACAACAGTCATCATCACATCATTCCGTCAAAATCAACATCATGTTGCATGTATTTGTCTGCCCTTGTTGACCTCTCGTTTCATTTTATTGTATGAAGTGCATTTGCTTCTTGAAATCAATATGGTGAAATTTATCACATTGCAATCGTATATCCGAGCATCAAAAGTGCTGTAACTATTGTTTATTGTTCCCATGTGGGCTTAGAGCCCTAATTAAAATCACAATTGGTTGGGTCCTCCAAATTGCTTGTGATATCTTGGTTTACTATTTACCGCAGATATAACGAACTTCGGATATAACATACCGAATCAGACGGTCCTTTAAAGTGAAAGTGAAGGTGGTGAAGGTGCAGTTGCGGTTTTTAGTGCCAAATGCTAGGATCACAGAAGTAGCTAAGCGCTAATCTAGTCCGCGACCCCTTGTCATGACTCTCAAGAGGTGCTGGTGGGGTTTGAACCCCGTCCGCCCGACATTCTGGCTTCAAAGTCAGTGGATTACAACACGGCGCCACAACACCTTCAAGAAGTACGTTGTAACAGGATAGTTAGTGCTGATGTGGTTATCTTTCAGATCCCTACAAGAACACAGTTCAAGCAAAAACAAGACACTTCATGCTGGACTCTTTCCTGAACTGTAAGTGACCATTTTTCAGATATTGTTCCTTATACTCTTGCTATTAGCCCTTCTCGATCATTCCCTTTTTATTCTCTGATACTTTTTTGAGGAGCTTGCATCTAAACATCAGAATTATGTACTTGACATTTGACTAAAACTTTAGACTAAAAAAGCCAAAAAACGCACTTGTAGAGTAATCATTTTCAAGACAGGACATGTTTCTCAGCCACGTGAAACCAGCAAATCAGTGTTTTGGCTTTTTTTAGTATATTTGTTTGCTCGAGCTTCTTATAAACGGGTTTCAGGCCTGAAACGTCCTTTCTGCCACATTGAATTAAATTGCATTCAATGTGACATAAATTGGGAGTTGATTTAAACGATGCAAATAATGTTGCCTAATTCAATTACATTGCCAAAACTGGGGGGTGTTTGTTGAAAGTGTAATTAGATGTACTAGCGAAACTCATCCAGCTTCTAAGTATGAATTTAATCGACAGTATCGCTACAGATGTGGTGCGCTGCGACTGTTTAAGGCGAGTCGCACTCTCTGTGAATTGTGCGACAGAGCCGGTGGACTACTGTCGAATTTAGTTTTTTAATGCGACAGTTTGTTGAAACGTCGCATTATCGTCACATTTAATTAGCACTTGGTTTTTGAAGGAGCAATGATTTAATTCGACGGGGTTGCAATATGACCTTTCAACTGGGCCTGCAAAATTTGTAGGCTGTGTAAAAAGAGTGTACGCAAAGAAGCAACTATGGGTTGAAAACAGAACAACTATGAATAAATATTTAAAGCACTCTACCGGGTGAGAGAAAAACAATAACCCCCATTTGAAAGGCTCCTGTTCTCTGGATATTAAAGCAATAACGTTTTCGAACGATAAAATACTTTACGATAAAATCCTTTGCAGAAATTATTGGTTGGAAATAAAACATTGGCTGAAAGGATGTCATCCTGAAACTTTTGAACCACTCATTTGTTCTAGTTCGGGCCAAAATCAGCGCTGCAAATAGGGATGCCAATTGGCCTCCTTTGCTGCAATAGAAGATGCCAGTCCTGCCTATTAACATCATTCCTTTTTGGTTAAATTTGCAAATTAGCGTGAATTCCAAGTTAATTTTGATGGGCTTTTATGGACACAAATGTATCAAACATCATCTCCAACCTCAGCAGCAATCTTGCTTCTTGAAATTGAAAATTCCTCTGGACATATATGTGAGATGTTTTCTTTCGCGTCTTATTTGCTTATGGTAAGAGAATGATATTTCTTTCATATCGAATTCTTTTAACCCTATCCAGACTAGGCTTTTTGNTTTATCATGGCCTGTCAAAAGTGGATTTTTTTGGCGCACCCGGTAGGAAAAGCAACGAGTGTGATCTAATACGTTTCTTTGTTTTTTTCTATTTTCAAAGAATTTAAAACTTTCGGACGAAAAAACTTTCGGACAAAACTAGATTTCGGACAATTAAACTTTCGGACAAAATTTTGTCCGAAAGTTTGATCGTCCGAAACTTTTCGGTTTTAATGTACATCAACTCTGATAGGGTAATCTGGCTTACCACAACTAGAGCATTAGAATACAAGCGTTGTGCTAACAGAAACCTTTTAAGCCAATTCTGCCATGCTTCTTCATCAAGATTACTAATTACTTTTGGGGGTGATATTTGCTCTTACGGCACTTAGAATTAACTACCTCTGCTATGTTCAGTTTTTTATAATCATCAGGATACACTCTTTCGGCTTCTTCCAAGATCACACTCATCCTTTTTGGTGACAATGGAGGTCGCTTGACAGTCCCAAGTGAGGTTTGTCTAAAGCGACAAGTGGCAAGTTCTTGACGAGTGTAATAGTAGCTCAATGCCTTCTTTATGTAAGACTTACAAGGCTGCCTATACCGCGTGCGTGGCTTTTTTTCATATGAACTAAGAAGTGGTCCAAAGTTATGCAAAGACTCCATGTGGCAACGCTGCTCGTTTGCTAATGAAGATCCTGATGTCTGAGGAAGATGTGAAGATTCAACATCATAATTGTGGTTTAGTTGCACGTGCTCCTTGTGTTCATCCTGGACTGTCTGCTCGATTGGTGTGAAGCTAGTAGTAGTCTTATGTATAGGTGTGGAGATACCAGAGTCACCACTTTGCAGGCCAGATTCAGATAACACAGAGTCCTCTCTTGTGTTCGAATCATCATTAGAATCATTTACATCAACGGATAAGTTGAATTTTAATTTTGTTACACCTTTATTTATGTTCACTGCAAAGTTTTTGTTTTTAGTATTGCCATTGTTGTTATCTACTTTAGCAGATGCCTCAGTTGACTTCATTCTTTTCTCAATGCTGCCAAGCCTTTCATCAATGCTCTCAAGTTTCTGCAAGACTTTTGACAACATGTTTTTCAGTTCAAATGTTTGCTGCTGCTCTCCAACTGGAGGCGAATTTAAAGCTGGAAATGTGACTTCTTTCCTCCTGTGAGTTATAGGTTCAATTGTAGGAATTGTTGCTGAAACATTTGGGGCATCCATATGCATATAAACGACAGACTGAGGTTGGCTTTGGGCATAGCCAGTCATTGAGCCAACTTCAAATGGGCCACGCAAATGTTCTTTATAAACATGATAAGTGTTATCTGTTATGGCTGCATCTCGGTCATCGTCATTGCATTCTTCTTTCACAGTAAACACTCCATCTGCGCTGTGTTCATATAGAACTCCATCTGAATCTTGGATCTGTAGAAATAAACAATTACTCATGAGGATGGTTACTAAAAAATGTAAACAGTATGTACGTATTGTACTGTATGTACTGCAAAAACTCTATTTAGCCCTCTCCCTATTAGGCCCCCCTCTAATAAGACCCTCCCTTCTAAGACAAAAATTTTAGAAAATTCCTTCTCTCTATTAAGCTCCCCCCCCCCAAATAGTATCCAAGGCAAGAGGTTACCAAACATTTTCAGTATATTAAATGTTTTTTATTCACGTGAAAAATTCTAAATTACTGCACCAGACAGGACTCAAACTCAGATCAACGCGGCGCTAGTCCACCGATCACTCCATTACTTTGGCTTTATCCGAGTTCTGTCTGGTGAAGTAATTTTTAATTTTTCATGTGAATAAAAAATATTTAATTTAGTCAAGTGTCAGCCCGTCCCCGAATTATCAAGCTATAATATGTGCGTGAAGGCGAAATCAGGCTCTGATGATGGCTTTGGATCAAGCCTAAACACGAAATAGGCTGGATAGCCTAAGCCAGGCAGTTGATTCACTCTGGCGTCAGTTGAGTGTTGGTCTTTCTATCATTTCATTACACCGTCAATGGTGTAGTGGAGTGATCGTTTTTAACCCTTTCGTCGTCATAGGGAAATTGAAGCAACAAACTTGTGTGTAGTAAAATGATTAGAATTTCTTTAATACACGTCTCATACTGCCAAACTTGGTGCCAAATGAAAGCTCATAAATTTCTGAATTAGAAAATGTAAACTGATCATTCTTATTTACCTCTAAATTTGCTGTGCTTTATTTTATTTAATATATTTGTTATTGACTGTCGATTCATATTACAGTTCACTGGAATCGCATGTTATTCGACGATGGCATGCAGCTTATCATTGAAGTTTTCGCGCCATTTTTGTTGACTGTGTTGAAGCAATGGGGACGATTTATTGGTGAATCTGGCAGCAGTTTGTGGCGATAAAATGTGGATTTCTGTTGTCAAAACCAGTTGAAATACGTTTATGCACTAGAGCTGCAAGTTTTCGCTTTGTATTACTCTTCTTCCAAGATAGAAATGGTAAGTACCTATTGAATTCACCTCTTGTTTGCATAACGACGGCATCTTGGTCTTGTTAGGCCGCTCAGTGCACTTTTCTGCGTGCTTATCCAACCCCTCGGCATCGATTCTTCGATATCTCCGGATGCATTTAAATTAGCTTCAAACTGAAAATATATTCAGATAATGCACTAAAATTGGCATCTTTTAATGCCAGAGTGGGTGGTTTCTGCGTACCAGAAAGGTTTAAGAAATCCACTTAAGTTAACGAAAACTATGAGTGAATTCAAAACGTTGTCATTCCTCCAATTCTTGTGATAATTCGTAGCCCCCTTGATATCAGCCAAGTATTAGAAACAAGTCTGCGAAAGAATTTTTGTTATATCTTTATTTTCCATTCGTACATTTATATTTTCATGCGAGTAGGTAAAATCGCCTAAAAGCGACTGAAAATTTGGCAACCTTGTGCTTTCTTTTATTTTTTCCTATTGTTTCGTTAGCCAGTAAGGATTTAGTGCCTATCTTCTGAAAACCGGCTTTCCGTGCTCATCAGAGCGGAAAGCAGAGTTACCTTAATCAGTAGGCTTCACTTGCCAATAGTTTTCACTATGAATTTGTTAGCTCAACTCTTGCTTTCGGTGTTCGCCTTTCTCGAGCATCGGCTGTATATTTGACGTCATCAGCTTGCTAGCAATCGGATTTTTCCATTAGTAGTGCAAATTAAACATAAAAGTCTTGTCAGAAAAGTCATGGAGAAAAATATCAGCCTGCACGGGGAATCGAACCCACGCACAGTGATCCAGGGCAATATAGAAATACCAAAAAATTAATTTTGAAGAATGACTTTGGCTCTTTTTTTAATTCAAAGTTAACACATGGATTAGTTTAATACAAAAAACCTCATTTTAATCGGAGTCCTACTCGCTGAGCTAAAATACACAAAGTTAACGTAAACAAATGAAATGCAACATTTAATCAATTTCAGGATGAAATCTACTATTGTCTACAAAACAGTGAATTTTCAAATGCCTGTAGAATCGCTTTGCCAACTCTGATTTATACAAACTTTTTTTACCTGAATGAGGAAGACTCTGACTATATTGTGACCAAAACTATATATTTTCGCGATTTTCGTTCTTTTCGATTTTGACGAATGCGGACCAGTACCTTTTTCGAAAATTTAGGCCTAAAAATTGTAAATATTTGAAAAAACCAGTTGAAAACGTGAAATACATGTCAAAACATGTCTTCACGACATACTTTGTTGTCAAATTTGAAGCATTGGCTGCAGTTTTGCCGAAGGTTTCGTACATATTCGTACCCAATAATTTTTCACGGACTTTTTTTCTTTTTGGGTATTTTCGTTGAGATTTTGCATCTTTTACAACAATCGTCATATATGATCTGAAATGTCTTTCTGGAGTTGTAATCTACAAGGAATCGTGGATGAACCAAATGATAATGTACTTCCAGACATTCTACATGCCCTTTTATGCTACATTTATCGGACTGTTGTACTCATTCTGTTTGCGAGGCACTGTTCTAAAATCCTTAACTATCAAATGGCGATATAGAAACCAGCAATGATGTATCACCATTTGAGTCAGTCAAACGTTTTTCGAGTTAGTCAAAAACACATAGAGTTTACGACCGTTTCATCTTGGGTTAGAGTATCAGGAATTGATGTTTGAACACTTTCTGGTGATTTTAGGCTATGTCTCTATAGTACTCCCAAAACCTAGATGGACCAAAAATGTTTTTAGTTGTAAATTTTGTATTTCTCATCAAAGCCTTGTCAAACAGGCATCAACCGAAAGGTTTCAAAGAACGGCGTTTGAAAATTGGGAGGAATATTAGTTTTGAGATGTAAGAAAGGCGTTTGGTCCCCTGGGAATTCTAGCAGCTCTTTTATTTCAAATCCCACAGACATCAACCTTACGTGATCTGAAAGCTTATTCCTCCCGATTTCAAATCTCAAAAACTAGAATTCCCAGGGGACCAAACTTCTTTTCTTACATCTCGAAACCAAAATTCCTCCCAATTTTCAAAGGGTAGGTTTTTGTAGCATGCTCGAGAAAACATATTTTCTAATTTTCGCTGCCTGTGGCAAAATTGGCCTATAGACCTTTTTACTTGCTAGAAAAGAGGGTTGGATCAAGCGTCCAAATCTGGTAAATTTTGTGAAGGAAAACGAAAGCGCGACCCCCGTTCTCAGTATGAACACTGCTAGCTGTGGCATGAAGTTGCTTCGGATCTCGGAACACTTTTCAGAGAGTTAATCATCGATAACTTTACTCAAAGTGAGTTAGGAATGGTTCATTTTATATACAAGCAAGTTTTGTT
This sequence comes from Aurelia aurita, assembly GCA_004194415.1. Classification (NCBI taxonomy): domain Eukaryota; kingdom Metazoa; phylum Cnidaria; class Scyphozoa; order Semaeostomeae; family Ulmaridae; genus Aurelia; species Aurelia aurita. The sequence goes on from REGM01000290.1 coordinate 358,153, forward strand.
CACCTTTTGGCCTTTTTTCTCGTTATTTTCATTTATTGTTAGCTGACTTTGCTGTGCAACAGTCTAGGCCCATATTCAATCAAAACACAGTAATCTTTCAGCAAATCTTTTCCACCGTTTTAAGTATTTTGATGCCTTCTCTGAGATGTTCTGCCCAAATTCGTTAGATAGGTGTATGCCGGTGTATGTGTTTCCTCATCTACAGTTTGTAATTTTATCAGTCATAATATCGAAACAACGTTTCTTTCATTTGAATACGACGGTTGAAAACAGCAAACTTCGATGCGCGAACTCGCAAAATGAAACCCTTGCATGCTCGCACTTTTTTTCTGCAACTGTTACACAGCAAAATCAGCTAACAATGAACGAAAACAACGAGAAACAAGGCCAGAAGGCAAATAAAACTTGCCTGTGTACAAACTGAAACATTCTTAACTCAATTTGAGTAAAGTTATCGTTGATTTATTCTCTGCAAAATTGATTCGAGATCCGAATGAACTTCATGCCACAGCTAGCAGTGTTTCTACTGAGAACGGGGGTCATGCTTTTGTTTTCCTTCACATAATTTACCAGATTTGGACGCTCGATCCAAACCTCTTTTCTGGCAAGTAAAAAGGTCTATTGAGGACAGTTGACTTTCTCGATTGTCTCAATTGCGTCATCGAGTTATTATTGTAAGCTGCGATAGAATTTGTTATGTTACAGATCAGCACGTTAAGTACTAAATTGCTACATTTAATAAACCGTAAATTAAGTGAACATGCTGGATTTTTTTACCTGGAGTGGTGGATGGGTTTGCTCTTGAGCCTACTGCAGTGGAGAGGGTTTTGGTGCTAGTTGACGCTTGATTGCTTCTCCTTTGCTTCGGGATTTTGCTAACTTGGCAAATTCGATTGAACAGATCTTCCTTGTGATTTATTCTTAAAGACCAGGCGAAGAATAGGGAATGGTCGCCCGAGAGCAAAATTTATAGAACCAAGTGCGTGTTTTTATAGAACCTATAAAATTGAATTGAATTGAATTTGAATTTGACTTGAATTTATAGAACCAAATTGAATTTGAATTGAATTTAATTGAATTGAATTGAATTTATAGAACCAAATTTTATTTCCTGACAAAATGAAATTAGCCAAAGTAATTCCTTTGTTTAAAAAAGGTTGCCCACTAACAGCAGCACCCATTTCTCTTCTTTCCGTCGTTAGCAAGATCACTGAAAAAGTCATGTACGAACGTCTCTATAAATTCCTAGAAAAATATGAAATTTTATAAGCCTTACAATTTGGTTTTCGTGCTAAGCATTCCATCAATCATGCCCTTGTTAGTTTAACTGAAGCCATCAAGAATTCGCTGGATAATAGGAAATTATGTTGTGGTATCTTTCTTGATTTGCAGAAGGCATTTGACACTGTTAATCATAATATTCTTTTAACAAAGCTTGAACATTATGGAATTAGAGGAACAGCATTAGAGTGGTTTAAATCCTATCTATCTGAAAGGAAGCAATATGTTTCTGTGAATGGAGCCAACTCTAGTTATCTCAATGTGACCTGTGGGGTCCCACAGGGCTC
>REGM01000291.1:0-14757 GCA_004194415.1 Aurelia aurita
GTTCAGTACTGGTAGTCTCTTCCGTTGGAGCGAAACTTCTCCGCCGCCATTCCAAAAAAACTCACGAAGGACAGGAATGGGCATTCCCCTGGGGTCCGGTCCGTTGGGGTCTTGGTCATATGGGTCCTAGGTCTGGTTATTCCGTTATGCCACCTCCTTCATCGCTCAAACTAGAATTATTAATTTTACACACACAAAAAACTGGACATATTTTCTGATCTGTTAGCGTTCCTGTCACTGCAATTACTGTACTGCAATTTCAAACTGAATACTATGGTTGGTATCATATCTAAGGACTCAGACACATTTCCTATTGCTTTCGATCGGCTCGAATAATTGAGTGCTACTGAAGGAAATGCCCAAGATGAATTTGGCATAGAAGCAGATTATTTGGGTTGCGAGGTTTGTTCACTGAAATTTTGTGTGCTGAATTGAGATCGATTTCTATTACCCCCTTCATCGCTCAAACTAGGATTCATATTTTTACTTACACAAAAACTGGAATAATTGTCCGATCTGTTGTCGTTCCTGTCACTGCAATTACTGTACATACAAAGTACAAAGCGATTAACAATCGCAAAAAAGGGAAGTCTATGCTCAGTTGGCCAAGTCATGAATAAAAACAAAGCAAGCCGCAACAGTTGCTCTGAAACCCAGAGAGCTAGCTCGTTCTGTGTGCATGCCAGACATGAGAGCATATATCAAAAGAAGAAGGATATATCTAAACATCTGCCTCGGGCATTTTATTTGTTCGGTTCGGAAGCTGAGCAGTAAGTGTTTTAATCACACCCAAAAGATACGAGAATCAATCGATTAATCTCTATAGATATGCATTAAAGCACCATTAATTGAGCTAATTCTTTCACACTGATTATTTAGATATTAAATACAATTAAAAATTCAGATTAATACATTGCAATACCATACTATAGGTAAGTATTGGTAAGTAAGTTTTGAATATATTTCCATGCTTGGTAAGGATCACACAGCTTCTGTTGCTCGTAGTTGAGCGAGTCACTGCTTGCTGCTAAAAACCATTTTGAGTATGAATGGCACGAAGGAAACGTTCCTTGGCTTTCCAAGGTTTTTTTTTAAGTAATGAGCATTATTTAGTTTTTAGCCCGGGGGCTCTCAGTGCAGAAAACTGTCCAGGATTACCTCACCTGCCTTATAAACACTTTCTTGTTGGATTGTGAAAGATGTGAACAAAGTTTCTATGATGGCTGGTTTTTGTTGTTGTCTCTGTCACGTTTCGTTCAGTGCCATCTTGATCACTGCTTCCACCACAGCTTTGTTTCGGTGTCCTCATTCAAACGAATTTCCAAGCAACATGTAAATTTGGACTTTGCATGTGTCCCATCCGTATGCGCTTTTAAAACAAGAAAGCGTTCTCTGACACATGAGCCTAAGCTTATGATATGAACCCTTTCCTTCGCTGTACAATTACAAATCTGAAAGCATATCTGTAACAACGATATGCAGTTTTCAAATTTTACCACCATCGTATAAACTTAGTCTTAATTTGTTTTCAATATTTCAGCATATTCGTATCCTTGATGATAGTAGACTGTTGGATCATTCGCAAAGCTTGCGTACAAGAAGCAGATTTCACTATCATAAACGCAGGCCATGCTTTGGAAAACAATGTTATTGCTACTTTCAATTTTCTCAGCATCGCTCAATGCAAAAAAAATTGTGTTGACGATTGGAGATGCAAATCTATTAATCATGCTGATGATGGTTCCTCCTGTGAGTTAAGTTAAATGACCGGATAGGTGAGCTTGCACATCCGGGAGATTTCAAGAGTAAATCTGGATGGTCATATCACAGTACCAACTATGCAGTTAAAAATGTAAGTTGAGTTTAAAATGAATGACCTGAGATAAATGTTTTATAAACAGGAGAAAGAAAACATACACACGCCATTGTTTCTTTGGCTTCGCTTTGTTGATGCACATACTTAAATTATCAATAGGCTTTATATACAGGCTGTCCCAAAAAAGTGTCCGACTTTTAAATTTGAATAAGTCTGAGAATATTTTATGTATATGAATCATGTAGGTATTATTTGAGAGCTGAGAAATGTAATTTTCTTGTAGTTAAAATATGGCAAATTTAAGGAAACCAGGGGGTCCTCAAAGTAATTTGTATGTTTGCTTTACTCTTTCAACTGTTATTCTTCAATATTATTCAAATCTCTAAATAGTCTTGTCTTGACAGTCTAGGTAAAACAATTGAATTACTTTTAAATTCATGAGAATGTAATTTACTAACTTGCGCATTATTTCAAATCTTTGATATTGTAAGACATAGGGCTCGAATCTTTCAAATCTTTAAAATGGTGGCTGTAAAATTCGATTACATTTTTCTTTGAATTGAATGGCTTGAAAGGAACTTAGCGTACTTTCTTGTAAAATTGTCTTGGAAATTTTTTGATATGTTAACTATTTTCAAAATGGCGGTATTTATTATATTTGAGGCTGTGACGTCATCAAATTCCTAAATCCTTAACTAGAAAAGCGACAGATTTCTGCTTGCGACCATATTGCAGACCTTCATAAACTATGGTTTTCTGGAAGATTGCATCATTTTTCCTTTATTGATTTAGGATTTACATTGATTTTAATTTCCATGATTTCTTTCCACAAAAATAACGCCGCCATTTTGAAAATAATCAAGATATCAAATAACTTCAACGGCAGATTTAAAGGAAAGTACCCTAAGTTCCTTTCAAGCCATTCAGTTCAAAGAAATATGGAATCGAATTTTACACCCACCTTTTTAAAGATTTGAAAGATTTGAACCCTATCCTGACGGGGGGGGCACCTAAAATTGGCAATTAAGAGCACAGTCTTTCTAGCCTGTTGATGTTGAACAGGCTAACCTTTTCAAGGTTTCTGTCCGTTTTGCAAACTTTTACCGTTTCCAAAGTGCATGCATCTCGGACATTTAAACAGTGTCTTAAGTAGCATTTACATATCCGTTAAATAACTTTTCCAAAACCAGGCAATAATCTTCTTTTCCCCAACTCTGTACATAGCAAGGTCCATTTTGACATAATCCATCGCTGCATTATCAAGCGTAACATACCCCCTTACCAGTGACAGCAATCAGAATCTAGTAGTCCAAGTAACTCATTTTCAAGGAAAGAAATTAGCAATATTCATTTCAACTAAGAAGACAGCAACTTTGGTTTTCCAACAGTAAATATGAATATAAAATTAGACAATCGTAGAGTAATGGCGAAAGAAGATGCCATAATTAGCAGCAACGTCGAGGACCACTTGGTTTCTTAAAATTTGTCAAATTTGAACTGCAATAGGCTCAATAGAAAATTACATGTCTCAGCTCTCAAATGATGCCTAAATGGTTCATATCAATCAAGTACTTTCTGATTTATTCAAATTTAAATGTCTGATACTATTTTGTGACACCCTGTAGATCCATGAGATCTCATCTTTATATCAGGTCATTCACTTTAAATCATATTCTTATGAACATAGCATTGCTATAATGACTTAGAATCTGTTTGCGAAATGGTTGATCATGTGTTCATACGACACAGGATTTTATTCTTAGGGGCTCCGTCTCCAAATTTCGGTCGAAACGATGACTTTGCAGTTTTTTTATAGGCTTGGGTGAAGCCACCAAGCAAACTGCAAAAGACAATGGACACATGCCTAAGACAATGGTGTTTACAGATTTGTTTACAGTTTGTCGACGGAGCCGCTTTAATTAAAGAGAAAGGGTCTGGGCAGTCAATGATTAAATGATTGTATTCGAGGATCTGGACATGTGTAGATATTGTGTAGCTAAAGCAAAAAATTGCATGTGTAGGTTTTCTTTTTCCTATTTACAAATTATTGAACTTAGCTCCTCCGTTCGCTAACTTTAAGCCCAAAATGGTAACTTGGTAGTTGTTGAGGACACTGCCAGATTCCCCTATTATCAAGAACAAAAAGATTCACATAAACTCTGACTGGCTGGTTGTCGTTGGAGCATGCGTAAACCACACCATAATTCTTTATGTCTTAACCCTAATCCATATGGGCTTTTTTCAAGCTACCATTTATGGGGGGGGGGGTGCTTTCCACCCCCCTCTGAAAACAGCCTTAGACTCACCAGAATTCAGTATAACTTGGCACAGTTATAGAGCAAGTAATTTGTAAACTGTAGCACGATTTGGTNATTTGAGTTGAACGAAGATTTTGAAGGAACTGTATGCGGTTTTTGGTCTAGTTTGTCAAAATACTTGCTGAAAAATGTTATTTTATCGTAAATAGCGATTTTCGAATGATATTTTGGTAGAAATTATTCAATTCTGATGACGTAATTTATGTTACAAATTTGTTCCATGTAAAAAATAGACAAAAAGAAGCGACAAAATGGTGATAATCCATCACAAATGCATCATTGGAGTGTTTTTAAAGGAAAAAAGCGGAAAATATTTAAAAAAATTGTTAATTAGCCCAAAATGATGGCCAAAATGACGTCATAATAAAAAATGCTGACGTCATCAAATTCCAAAAATTCTGGTATCAAATTAAAGCCCTTTGTTTGCTGATTCGTTTGATATATAATTCTTCATAATTTAAGCAAATTTTGCCATTGAAATCATCGAAAACAACGATTTTGCTGTTACCTGCTTCCAAATATGGGCATGTCACGTGACCTTTGAGTTCTATTGTTCAAATTTTTTTTCATCAAAATGTAGCTAATAGATAATTAGTAAAAGTCAGGGAGACTGGGGGGACATAGCTGATGTCGTTTAAAAACGCGGCACATAAAACCTTGAGGGGGGGGGGGTGGAATCCACGGACGAAACAAATGAAGCACAACGGAACGTGAAGACCATATCAGACCGTGGGCATGAATGACAAACTGCGCAAAATCGAACGACGACAAACGTGGGTTTCCATAGTGTGACTTGTGTGACATGAATCGCGTAAGACTAAGACAGCCAGTATTCGCATCAAGTAGTTAGTCTTGTTGAACAATTAGGTATCACCAGACCAGATTCCTCTTCTTGGCTATTTGTAATATGTATACGACTTGTATCGTTTGTTTAATAATCAGGACAGCAGAGGCGTCGAATCTTCGCAAAACTTTTAAGTCAATCATGTAAAATATTAGTGCCGTTTTCTTTCAAATAAATAGCTCCAAGGGAATTTTTTATGTAATTTGTCATAATCCCAGACAGAACATTTTTGAAATGATCACTACTTTCGTAATTACATATTTCTTCTAATTTTGAGGTTGTGACGTCATCAAATTGCTAAATCGTAAGCCATATAAAGCTACAGAATTTTGCTTGCTACCATCTTGTAGACCTTCAAAAACTGACATTTACTCACATTGCTCATATTGATTTCCTCAATCAGTTTAAGAATTTTTGGTGCCTATAATTTTTGTACAAAGCCCTAGATACTTCTTCTCATACATCCTTTCATAAAATATAAAATGCTTTTATTCTCAAAATGATGATGATAAAAAAAATGCTCTCTTTGGGATTATGGCGAATTAACTAAGTTCCCTTCAAGCAATTCAGTTGAAAGAACAGGGAAATAATATTTTACACGATTAATTTTAAAGTTTTGCGAAGATTCAACGAATATGCTAATCAGAACTATTTTTATTTGCAGATTGGGCCTGTCTGCCGGCATCAAAACCCATGCCAACTTAAGGAATACTGCATGGATGTTTGCTACTGCCCTGGCTATCAATGCGTGGGTATGTTAAAATGCAAAATTAGAAGTCCAGAGTAGGACATGAAATTGATTTGATTTTGATTTGATTTTTAATTATTGATTCTTAATTATTTATACAGAGTAATACATTCAGTAATATAAAAATAACTGATTTACAATGTGCCCTGTCTAAAAACCTAAGCTAATTAATTTACAATTCAATAACAAAGAGGAACAAAAATCAATATACAGTCTTTTATGGTTAGGAAAAGGAAATGTTTCATTTTCAAATAGAACTTTCATACCCGGTTGTTTTTTAAAGAATGTTTCAGAAATTCTTGAAAGTAGCCAGTGAATGGGTATTTTTTATTTCTGTACCTAGTTTATTCCATACAGTCACACCTCGATATGAGAAGCTACGTTGCCCATTGCAGGTTGCAAAGTGCGGTATTCTGAGGTCCGTGTCGGTATTTCCAAGATATTACGGAGGGACCGTAAATTATAAACGCTAAATGAAAAATTCTATTTGGCAAAACTTTTAAGCGAGGAAATCTTCTATATTGGCAACAAAAAAGTTGTCCGCAGACCGCAAGCGTATACCCTTGCAAACGTAAGGTCACGGGTTGAAATCCCGGCCTAGTCAAACCAAAAACATTAAAATAGTACTCAGTGTATCTTTGCTTAGCACGCAGCATCAAGAGCTGGACTGAGGGTAAGTGGTCTTCGGACCAGGAGGGATAGGAGTAGCGCCTAACCCTTACCTTTGGGTAGCAGCGAACGAAAGAGGAGCCTTCAAGGTTGCCTCTGACTATGGTCAAACGACTTACTTACTTACTTACTTACTTTCTTACTTTCTTTCTCACTTTCTTACACAAACTTAGTTTTCCCAAAGCAAGGCTGAAGGAGAAAGATGAATAATAAAATAGATAACACGGCGAGTGGAAACATAAAGATAGCTTAAATTCTCATCTTTGCATTAACAGCTAAAAGTTTCGATGAAACAAAGTTTACAACAAAGTCCAGTTTTTACAAATTTGCAAAACTAGTGCACAGAAGACTGACATTATTTGCCACAATATATTGACTTTCTTTCTTTTTTCTCAATGCTACAATCATGACCAAAATACTTGGGACAAATCTTGACTTCTGATTTCGTGCCCTCGCTCCCCACGTTTCAATGTTTCTCGAATCAAACCCCATTCGACCCTGGGAATCTTGAATTAAGGGGAATTGGGGTAATTAAATTAAATTAAATTAAATTATGTCCTAGCTTTTTTGGTCATGACACAGTTAAGAAATATTGAATTTTAATCCTGGTGGATCTACAGGGTATCCCAAAACAATTTTATCCAGTTTGTGAAGCTACTGTGGTGGAGCTGTTAACTTCAATTGTCCTGTTATTGATACATTTGGATAGGATATGGTCCAACTTGGAGTTCGAGACCTTATTTGAGTCAATCTAACCAGTAGTTGCTGATTTATGGCGCAAGAAAGTCAAAATAAGTGGTTGCTTTAAAAACAGCAGTTCCATCGTTCTCCAATGATGCCAGAATCAAGTAGATATTGCAAAAGAAGGTTCTAGCGTTGTACTTAATTTTTTTTAAGATGTGAAAAAGATTTTATTGTGTAGTGTTATATAACAACATCACTAACCCTTTTTCAAATTTACAAGAAATGCACAAATATAACACTAGAAGCCTTTTTTGCAATATTTACTTGATTTTGACGTTGTTGGAGAAAAAAGCAACTGCCGTTTGCTTGAAGCAACCACTTACTTCGCTTTTTGTGTCATAAATCAGCTGCCACTAGTTAGATTGACTCAAACTAGGTCTCAATGTCTACATTGAAGCCTATCCTATGCAACTCTATCAAAAACGGGACAATCGAAGTTACAGCTCCTTCACAGCAGCCATACAAATGTGGCACAATATTTTTGGGACAATAAGCTTGATGATCTTTTCTAGATGGTCAAATGACTTTTTCATTTTAGCAATGCCAAATATTGCATTACGAGGACCAGCAGAACAGGCAGGTGTTCATTTTTACAAAATAAATCTTCCACCTCACTATGCAAATGATGGCAATCGAGACAACACGTGGCGATATTGCGCAACAACAAAAGACAAAATCAACAGTTATTGGCTGGTCGATTTGGGAGGACCATATCTTGTGCAGAGTGTTGCTGTGCTCAGTGCAAGGGATTTTGGCCAGACAAAAATCAACCCATTCGAGATAAGAGTTGGAAACAACAAAGCGGATGGTGGCAAACATAATCCTTTGTGTGCTGAAAACCTTAACGTGGCAGCAGGCAAAGAGGTGACGGTTGAATGTGGGAATAAATTTGGAAGATATGTCAGTGTTAACAAGGGCAACAAGGCCCATACCCCTTTCTGTGAAGTGGAGGTTTATGGCATGGTTGTGTAGACCTCCTATTTTCCTTCTACACGAGCCCAAATAATACTGAGAAGTGTCATTTCTGCCTATGATTTGGTTCTTTATTGTAAATCTTGGTTCAAAATGCAGTCCTCAAAGAACTGCGATAGATTGTTCAAAATTACTTCAAAACTAATGAGAACTCTCATAAATATGAGACTAGACAAAAATTAGATTATAGAATAGTGAAATCTAATAAAAAATGGCGTAACTACACCGTACAAAACATCGGTGCTCGCTTGTGGAATAACCTTCCTACTTCCTTAAAGTCAATTTCAAAACATAAAAATTTCAGTAAAAAACTTAAAGAAAATATTATCTCCACATACCAAAATTAACTACAAAAAATGTTAATGATTAAGACTTACAAACCAAACCTTGATCTTTTACTAACACAAATATATCTTACTGTTTGAATTTTTTTAGCTTTGTACTATGATGTAATTTGTTTTCATTTTTTCACATATCCTTTAAGAATTTAATTTACGGCCCAGGCTAGATAAGCTCTGCTTCTCTGGGGTCGTGTAGAATACATACATTTTTATCTTACATTGTATTAGGCTGTTGTATTCTGCGAATAAAATTGAATTGAATTGAATTGAATTGTTAAAATCAATTTCATGAAAGGTTAAAAACTCTACAAGAAAATTTTACAATTTTCAGAGCAAAGTTTCTTATAAAAAAAATGAGTGTACGTGTACGACAATAACTTTTTCGGACTTTTAATCTAGCCATTAAACGCTTTGGAAATTTTTGGTCCAGGCAAGGGTATACTTTCTGGCAATTTTGGTCTTGGCAAGACAAAATTTGGTAATTGTGTCTAGAAAACACCTAATTGTTGGTAATTTTGCTCCAGAAAAGGCCAAATTTTGGCGATTCTTATCTGGAAAACGCCAATGTAGAAATCAGTCTGGCCAAGGCTATACTTTTTACAAAGATTGGTCCAGCAAATGGTACAATTTTGAAAATGCTGGCGGCACACCATTATCCGAAATTTACCGTGGTTAAAATATTAACCACGAGTTACAGAACCGTAACTCGAACCCAAAACCGAGGGATGATATGAACGATGGATAGAAACTAGGCCAAAGTGAACAAAACTGTTCTGGTTTTTAAAGACCATGTGCTCCCCATGATCTTTTGCACGCGCGCAAAGCATCAAAACATAATAATTGGCTGTAAACAATATATTTTAACACCCAAATAGTGGGTATATAAATTGCTACACAGAGCAAAGCTGTCCTGATCCTTCAATTATTTTCAGGAATGTCTGTTGTTTGAGTTAAAAAATGATGGCATAACAACGTTCATTTAAGGATTGAACAGATAATACAGCCTCGCGATTACTCGGCCAAAATCATTTTCATATAGTATGAAAGTCACTGTGAGACTGCAAAGGATCATGGGGAGCACAGGGTCTTTAATGCAATTTTGATTCACATATTTAACTGTATAAAGAAAATTTAAAGATCTTTGTCTTACGTTAAAGGGAGTACAAAGACCAGCATGCTTTGCGCACAGTCAGTGACTTGCTCTGCACAGCTTCCAGAATAACTGACTGTACGAAATTCACAAAAACAAAAACAAACGATGGCAAAGGCTGCTGGTCTTTGTACTCCCTTTAAAGAAACTGATTCTGATATATGCACGTTAAAGAGTATTTCAACTTACTTTAACTTTCTTTTCAATTTGATTTGCGAATTGGATGTCAGATTCCAACAGTAAATAAACTGCAAAAGGATTGATCTAACGCTTCAAAACCTGATTTCTTGTTGTATCAAATATTAAATTATGTATCGAATTGTGCAGCACAGTGTTTACTACTTTGCAAAAGATATTTATTTCACGAGTATTTATTTATTTATTTATATTTATTTCAAGATATTTATCCTAACAATTCGTTTATCATTAATTTCCAATGTAATTATCTTGAATATAACTTTGTGGTTCTAATGTTACTTATGTTGTATCCCTTGAGGACTAGTTAGGGACTAATTGTAATTGTTAGCAAGCTGAAAGTTATTTTACTAGTGATACTTTTCATCAAAATGGCTATATCATAAAATCGCAAATAGATAAGGATTGAAATGACCGATTTTAACAAACTAAATTTCTATAACTAATTCAATCTTTTTTCTGCAATATAAAACGTCAACACTCCTGATTTGACTTGTTTTTCATCAAAATATGGCTTGCTAAATGCCCCACGTTTTTTCTGACTCACCCGGTAGTATTGTTATTAATTTTGCAATGGTTAGATTTTTAAACAGTACAAACGCAATCTAAATATTTAACAGCACAAGTAAATTTGTATTCATTGTGTTGACCTGCAAGTCGTTAGAAATACGAGAAGTCATTTTGAATTCTAACCACCATTCTGAAGCTGGTTCCAAATCTTTAAAAAGGTTGGTGTGAAGCTATATGACCTGCTTCTTTGCATTGAATGTCTTGAAAGAAACTCTAGCTAATTTGGTACAATTCTACCTTTGTACTTTTCAGAAATCTTGAATATGTTCAGAATTAGATGGTTTTTCTTATTTTTTAAGAATTTAAGAAAAGTTTTGAAAGAGAATTAAACCATCATAATTTCTAAACACCTTTGAAGAAATGCAAACTAATTTTTCAGAAAACCATAGTTTATGAATGTCTACAATATGGTATCAAGCACAAATCTTTTACTCTTCTGGTTTACGATCTGAAGATTTGATGACGTCAATCCTCAAATGAGTTTAAATAAAAATTGAAAAACAATGTTGTTGTGGGTGTTGTACCTCGTTTGTATCAGTAAAACATTAATTTCAATAAAAATATGACTTGTACGACGACTAAGAATAGTAACAACGTTTCGAGTTTACCTCTTCATAAGGTATCTGAATTAAGATTACCTGATTCTTCATACAAGTCATATTTTTATTGAAATTACTGTTTTAAATAAAAATACGCTGTATTTTCGAAAAATGGTCAAGAGTTGTGAAAAGTCCAGCGGTAGAATTATAGCAAAGTCGTTAAAGTTTCTTTCTAGCCATACAATTCATAGAAAAATGTAATAGAATTTTACACCCAGCATTTTAAAGATTTGAGCCCTATGCTGCCTTTTTAAAAATTTGACTCCAATGCTATTCTAACCAACCACCATTCTCGCATGTTTCGATAAGATTTTGAACCTACAACGACCGTAACAACTACGACAATGTAGTTAGTCTAGTCCTGTTAGTTAGTTTAGGCCAGTTATTTGAACACTGAGATCTGATTGCTGGCGGACGTTTCCCAGCCTTTGGCGGACGTTTCCCAGCCTTTTTCTCCAGATTCTCAGAATGTTTGATTATCGGTCCCAATTGAGCGTTTTTATTCAATTCAATAAATGAAGCAGAAACAGGGGACCGAGGTAGTCAGTGTAGCTCAGTATTAAAATCTGAGAGTATCATCAAATAAACTTCATGTAACCAACAGTCCAAAAAGCACATCCCCTTTCCCAAGAAGTCATTCAATAAATTGATTTGTTACATGGTCTGATACTAATAAATTTCAATATACTTTCTCGCTATAAGCTATGATTTACAATATCTTACAATATTCATTCAATCTGACAAAAAGGTCACAGGGAAAACAGGCAGCAATCAGTATGGGAATCAAATCTTCATTTGTTTATCTTAAGTTTCTCTCAAATTAGATGTCACGTGAGATTTGCAGTAACGCAAAATTAGGTATGTAAAGCTCGTCAATTATTATCATTCGCGGGTGAGTTAAAAGATGAGATCTCATAAGTCTACAGATAGCCTCTTCTGTTGACGTGTGGCGAAAAAGGCAAAGCCAAAGAATACAATGGCGTGTTTAGGTTTTTCTTTGTCCTATTTATATAGCTCAGGTCTAGGTCATTCACTTTAATTTGAGACAGGCTTTAGTGCACTATCGTGTTTTGGGAAAAATTATCTAAAGATTTGGAAAGGACAATAAATCAAGAAAGATTCCAAATTTTGACATAATTTGTCTCCACCAACTACGATTGTGCCTAAGTTATGTACTTTTTATATTAAAGCAAGGGAACAAGTCATTGGAAACAAGTTGTCCCTTTCCTTCCTTCTTTCTTTCACACTTTCTTTCTTGTTTTGTCTTTCTTTCCTTCTCACTTTCTTTCTTTCAAGAAGACATGGGCAAGTCCATAGCAAATCGGACATCAACAAAGGAAAAATCGGCTTAAAATTAGAACTCGTAGTGGTTTCCACGCAATTTTATAGGTCCAGTTCGTGGCAGTGCGTCTAAAATATGTCAACCAATCAGGACTTTGTGTCAATGCTCTTCCACAAGCTTGAACCACGGGCTTTAGGAAACTCTGAATTAAAAATTAGATTTTCCGATGATACATTGAGTATTTTTCCTAATTTTTATTAGCCTTCCTGTTGGCTTTCCTGAATACAAATTGCTTGGGGAGGGCAGGTAAATGGGCTTGAATATTCGAATTCTTGAATACCTGAATTCTCCCTACGGAGGCAAGAAGTAATAGACCTTTTCACAGAGGTCTGGGACGGCGCGCTACTTTTCTGGAAGATGGCGGACAAACTGCGAGAGGGAATCCTCTTCTCGATGCAAACGGCTATCTAAACTACGGCAACATTTTTAAGGTAGGTGGGACAGCGTTAGAGGATTCCTAATTACGACTGGTTGATTACATTAACACTATGTACCTTAACTCATAAAGTGTTGAACCCAAATCAGGGAGCTGAGGTTATTTTGGCTTGAACCTATTCCCCGTATCCCTTGTTTCCGGGTACTTCGATCTAAGGTAGTAGCCTCAGATAAAAAAATTTATTCAAAATAAAGGTGTCCGTATTGCTCCATGGTTTCTTAAATAATTTTGTCCTAGTACTGGAGTTTCTTAGTTGTTTAGCGATCTGAGAGTTAAGTTGTTTCTAAGCAGTTTCTTATAATAAAAAACCGTGTACAAAGCGATACAGTGATGATAATTGAATTATCTACACTACAGTAGTCTCTTGACAAACTGCCATAACCATTGTTATATTTTTTCACGCAAGAGATACATATTTGTCATTCACTATTCCCCGCACAGGAGATCTTGCTTGGTCAATCTTGGCAGGCGAAAACTTTAACAACAACCACGCGCCATAGGATGCGTGGATAATCATTAAAATCATTCATGTTAAAAAATGATATAATCTCACTTACTCGTGTCTTTTCTGCCCATTTTATTATTCGCCTTGTATTCACAGCTTTGAATTTAGGCCTTCCTCCATTTTGTCGCACGCTTACGCTGCTACAACAACAACAACCTAGATGCGCTGCGGTGGCGCATCTAGGTTGTTGTTGTTGTAGCAGCGTAAGCGTGCGACAAAATGGAGGAAGGCCTAAATTCAAAGCTGTGAATACAAGGCGAATAATAAAATGGGCAGAAAAGACACGAGTAAGTGAGATTATATCATTTTTTAACATGAATGATTTTAATGATTATCCACGCATCCTATGGCGCGTGCAACAACTTCCAGGCAACATCACCATAACTTTCAAATAGTATAGCTGCTTTCAAAAAACAAATGTTGGCATCTAAGTTAGACTTCCACCGAGGGGCAAATCACTCCAAAAATAGCGTACGAGATTTTGCGATTTTAAAAATCTCTCAGATTTTTCAAAGATCTTTGAGATTTTTTCTGAGATTTTCAAACATTTTTTAAGACTTTTAAGACCTTTTGAGATTTCATAACTTCTCGAGATGTTCAAAGATTTTCAGATTTTTCAAGATTTTTCAAGATTTGTAAGGATTTAAACAATTTTTGAGATTTTCAAAGTATTGCAGAAATTTTTTTTTGAGAATTTCTATCATTTGTTGGGGGGGATTTCAGGGATTTTTTGAGATTTTCGAAGATTCTTAGGATTTTCTAAGATTTTATCAAGGTTTTTGAGATTTGTGAAGATTTTTTACGAATGTGTACGAGATTTTTAGAGTGATTTGCCTCTCGCTTTCCACCATGAAATGACATATGATTTATAGAACACTTTCGAATATAGCATAGGTTCCAAATCCTTACAAAGGTTGTTGTAAAATTCAATGACCTGTTTCTTTGCATTGAATGTCTTGTAAGGAACTCTAGTTACATTGCTATAATTCTACCTTAGGATTTTTCATAAATCTTGAATATGTTCAAAATTAGATGGTCTTTCTTCTTTTTTAAGAATTCAAGAAAAGTTTTGAAAAAATTAAAACCATCGTAATTTCTAAACATTTTGAGGAAAAATGGAATAATTTTCAAGAAACCCATAGTTTATGAATACCTACAATATAGTATCAAGCACAAGTCCTTCACTCTTCTGGTTTACGATTTAGAAATTTCATGACCTCACATACTCGAATGAGTTGAAATAAAAAATCGGCTGTAATCTCGAAAACTATTAATATCTCTGAACAGTCCAACGGTAGAATTATAGCAAAGTAGCTAAAGTTCCTTCAAGCCATTCAATTCAAGGAAATAGGTCATAGAATTTTACACCAACATTTTTAAAGATTTGTAACCTATGCTGTCGAATGCTTCGTGACTCTAAATTTCAATTAACGCTGAACCCATCCTCACCCAGTACAACTACTCGCCGATGATACTTAAATCAAAAGTGTACAAAATATTATGTAAGG
>REGM01000291.1:53479-81549 GCA_004194415.1 Aurelia aurita
TATTTTGGACTTAAATTTGCCATCATAATTAATTATTTCTAATCATTCTTCACAGAGATTCACTTGCATTTGCTACTGAACCAATTTTTGCGAGTCTTACTAATGTTCTTGCCAAACATGAACATTTGAAGGTAAGTGACAACAATTTTATCACTTTCTCTCACAGATAGAATTTGTCTTTTTAATATTTCTATCTTTGTAATATGTGCTTAAAAGTGTGCAAAACTGATCTGTCTCTTGTGGTTTGTGCAACCTACCGTTTTTCCTCTAATAAACCTCCCTGGAGTTTAATAACAGCTGAAGGAATTTGGTGCTGCGTTTATTAGAGGGAAGCGTTTATTAAACAATCGAAAAATCTATATAAAACTCTCACACCAAATAAATCGATAGCAACGACTCTTCATGAAGGGCTGCAGAAAAGAAAAGAAAAACTGCTACACTTCGACTTAAAATATGAACTTAAGAAAGTAGAAATTAAGAAGATTCTTCCATTGTTGTCGCATAAAAATGAAAAAATGATATTGATAGTTTTAGTTTATCCTCTTCCTTCCACTTTCTGTAATTTTTCTAATAAGCGCAGCTCTGATGTGTGTGGAGTTTATTGGAGGAGGCGTTTATTAGAGGGAGGCGTTTATTGCAATTTGTGTGTGGAATGGGGAGGCGTTTATTAGAGAGAGGCGCTTATTTGAGGCTAGGCGTTTATTAGAGGAAATACAGTAATCCAAGCAGTCCTACAAAGAGTGCAAATTTATCTCAGTTATATAATGATTTGCAAGTAAGGCAGTTCCGAGCATGCAAAGCGATGTTTGGTCCTTTTCTGTTTTCTAATTCTTTAGGTTAACCTAAATTTCAGTATGAAAACCCATGTAGCAACAAAGCTGCCAGTGGTACTCAAATCATACGATCACATAGTAGAGCTAAAAACCTCTGACAGTTCAGAATATTTTCTTTCCTTTTCAGACTTACGAGCTGTATGATGTCGAGAAAGTTTATGGCCTTCTACAGGTAAGTGCTAAGTGGAACTTAAAGGTAATCGACGGAGATAAGTGGATCAGGCTTTAAAGGCACACTGTCGTGGATCTGATTGGCTAGATCTTTAGATAAAGCTACTAAAAAAAGCAGAGTCCAGAAAAAGTCACGACTCCACGGCTGTGAGCCGGAGGAAGGTTTTGCTTGTTAATGTCATGTTTGAGGAAGGTTTAGTAATTTCTATAAGAAACCTAGGAAAATTTTGGGTTATTTTGGCAACAGCAGCTGGTTTATAATTTTTTGGGTTTCAAGCAAAGCGAGGATTTCGAAAAATTTGGTTATTTTGACCTGATAAAATGAGGAATGTCTAAATAACGAAATTGGCATCCGGAGGAAGGTTTGGCCATTTTCTGGACTCTGAAAAAAGCTCTAGAATTAAGTTTTCATCAAGCCTTTATGCTTTCGGATCATGCGTTCTCTCACGAATAAAGGAGTTAGAAGATCGTTATCATCTTCGTGAATTTCGATTTTCATCAGAAATACCGAAGCTTGCCTAATTCTATTCTTTTGAATTGTCTTACTTCCCAATCAGCTCCACGACAGTGTGCCTTTAAATAAACTAAAGGAAGACACATGCGTGCCTATTGTCTCTTTGTTTGAACAAAGGCAAGTATCTTTTATAGCCATAAGTCTAAAAATAGAGTTGTCTTCTGCCGCTCTTAACTCCGTCAATTCTCCTCAAACACGTCCTCCACCCAAAAGCAAAATAGACTAGATAAACAACTCCGAAAAGGATGCAAGGAAAAGCTTCAAGAAGTGAAAGGAATATGTAAATCACTTTGTGTAACAGAAATATTTGCTGGGTAACGTTACTGTTTTATTTTATGATTCTTTATGCTTCTTCTGCAGTAATGCCATTAGCTGATGCAGAAAGAAGACTTTATTTTGCTACCTAGAATAGGCTGAAAGCGTGTTTTATTATGATTACGAATTTTATGACAATCTATAAACTGTTGACTGTTTTTCGGCAGCATTTTGTAAACTGTTGTTCTAATCATGTGGGCACATTTTTGTTTCAGATCGCAGAAGGATTAGCATTTCTACACAATGATGTAAAATTGATTGAAGGGAACGTCACTCCCAATAATATTGTAATTACGAAAGATGGACAGTGGAAATTGGCCGGATTTAACTTTGCTTTGCCTTCAGAGGTAAGCTTGTCACTAGTTGATGAAATTTGTGGGATAAATTCGTCGTTTGAATCCCGATTGCAAGAAAGCTTGTATTTACCTGGATGTTAAAGAGGCTGTGTCATCGAAGCGTAAACAAACGTTGAGTTAGACAAGCCACTATCGATAGTTGTATGGAAAAGTTGATATTTAATCAATTAAAAACGAAGAGCGATGTGATTCCCCCGGCAAAATTGAACTTTTAAATGCATTCGCAGTATCTGCAATTTTTAATTTACTAGAAAGTGCTGCTATTGCCCAAAAAGTTTCAGATTAGCTTCAGGAAAATATTTTTAAAATCCCTAATTTTTGCGAAAATTTCCATGGAACAGACAACCAATCAATGAATCAATCAATCCATCAACCAATCAATCAGTCAATCATTGAGTAAATCTGTCCTCGCGTTTCTTTGTCCATGTACGACAAAGTTGTCACAGAAATAGGTCAGACTTCTGGGAGCAATAAATCATACACAACATTTAACAAACAT
This sequence comes from Aurelia aurita, assembly GCA_004194415.1. NCBI lineage: Eukaryota > Metazoa > Cnidaria > Scyphozoa > Semaeostomeae > Ulmaridae > Aurelia > Aurelia aurita. Next base: position 56,168 of record REGM01000291.1, read on the forward strand.
GCGTGCAAACAGGCACACTTGTTTCTCAAAAGTTGTATCCCAGGGATTCGTTTGACTAGTTACTAAGGTTTACAAGAAGATATTAAAACCATTGATGTTTCTACGTACTATAGATATACATAAAGATTCTAGTATGGCAGGGGCGTGGAGGGCCAGGTCGGGCCCCGGGGTGAATCACATGTCAATAAATTGTTTGGGCCCAGGCAAGAATAAAGTAAAATATTTTATCAAAGGCAAGCAAATTTACGGCCCTCTAGAGGCCCGGGCCCCGTTGTGGCTGCCCCTTTTGTCCACCCACCCCATTCGACGCTATTGTAGTATAGTATTACATTATGAAAAGAGAAGAGCCGGTCGTCTTTGAATTTCTCTGCAGCAAACCGTGATTTAAATGTTGGCTTATTATTATATACGGGCCTGTTTAGATGGAGTTGGGCCAGCCCGCCTTGCCGGGCTGGCTCACCTAGGTGAGATCTGAGCAGACAATCCTTTGTAAATTCTAACATATGTTCACATGATTTGTGGGTCATCCCGGCTAGGTGAGATTGAGAACGTGAATCACTGCAAAAACTCATGTGCAGCTAGAGAGAGCGTATGCGCATCTCGCTAATAAAACGACGAAAGGCCAGCCCGGAGAAGAGGGATGGATTATCCCGTCTATTTAAAAGTTCGTAAAACACAGCCCACTAGGTGTGCCAGCCCCCTTTGCTGGGCTGCCCCATCTGATGCAAACAGGTCCTACTACAAGAAAAGGCAAATCAAATATGATCCAAACCGAGGCTCTAGAGATTATCCTACCACCACTGCACTTCCTCCCAGAATGCCACAGAATTTAGATTTTCAGTTTCATATGTATCCCGACTAATTTCACCTTACGTAGCCAACCTCAACTTATGACCAACCCATAACCATGTTGTAAATCCTGATTTCCTGTGGAAGACAGTGGTGCTATATAATATAGACAGTGTCTATTACACAAAATGCTTGCGATTGACCTTCTTAAACATGGCCACGTCTAGTAATCTAGTAATTCATACTTTCACATAGCAGTCCTAACCTATGGTTGACCAAAATCCATAGTATTATGCACAATGTTAAATTTGATAGGTTGTTTACCAGGATTTTATCAGAGGGATATTTCACAAGACGTCAATTTCTTTTTGGTTAAGATCAGAAGATGAAACCATGAAACACCACGTAGTTGTGAGAAGTTAAAAGACCATAGCCGTAGGAGATGTGAATGGAAGCTGTTGGCTGCTAAGATGGGAAAGTTTTACTTAATGCTGGCCAAAATGATAGGATAGTTCACAATAGCTAGGAAACAAGAAAACTGATATCTGGCTAATTGCCATTTCAGTAAAAAATAATATTGGCTGCTAAGATAGGAAAGTTTTACTTAATGCTGGCCAAAAATGATAGGATAGTTCACAATAGCTAGGGAACAAGAAAACTGATATCTGGCTAATTATCATTTTAGTAAAAATAATACCTCCAAAATATAGCTCAAATTCTCAAAATAGAATTATTTGCAGCAAGCATCCGATTTTCCTGATTATATGCAGTAATCCACCCTTTCGAGATAAGACAACATGTTGCTGTCCTAGTTTTCTTCCTTTTTGTCTAGCAAAATCTTGCTATAATTTTTGCGTTTGTTCTGCCCTAAAGTATGTTTCGCATTTGATGTCACTTGAAAATGTCTGCGAATAAAGATAATTGAAGGGTTTTGCATGAATTGTTTTGTGTTATCGCAAATATCACGTGACATCTATTTTGAGCTGGGCTTTAGGTAAGCTGTTAGCCAATTTGAGTAAGCATAGCAAATCTTTAAAAAACATTGCATGGATGGTTAATGCATCTTTCGTTTGATTTTATGGCCTGAAAGGAACTTCCGGTACGTTGCTATCATCCTATATGTAGCATTGCTGATATCTTGATTATTTTCAGAATAACAGCGGTTTTCTTTTTATTGAAAGAATGCGTGAAAAGTTTTGAAAAAATTAAATGATGGTAGGTCCTAAATTATAATATGAAAAACGGTACAATCTTCAAGAAAACTATAGTTTATGAAGGTCTATAATATGGCTGCAAGCAGAACTCTGTAGCTTTTCTAGTTTACGATTTAGCAATTTGATGACGTCTCATTCTCAAAACTGGCAAAGAAAATGTTGTAATTTTGAAAATAATCAAGATATCAGAAATGCTTCATATAGGATTATAGCAAAGCACTTGAAGTTCCTTTCAAGCCATTGAATAACACAGAAGATGCATTAACCATCCATGCTTTTTTTAAAGATGCCAAATATTTGGAGGCTATGCTAATTTGAGTGCATTATTTTACAAATCACGTGGTAATTAACGATACCTAGGTTTTAGGTCTAAAACGTTAAAATGCTTTCTGTATCTACGAGAAAGCCGAAATTTGTTGTAATAGGCCACACCTCAGCTAGTGAGCCTATTGGAGGGAAAGGAGTACCGATGTCTTAGTTGAAGCTTCTACTGTGCACAGAAACTAAATTGGACATTTTTTAAGTGAGGCTCATTCAAAGTAGCTGGTAAAACTTTCGTGCATTTTTTCAGACTTGTATGAGATATATTTGACTACTCAATGAGAAGTAGATAATTTCATTGACACTAATAACGATTTGCTTGATTTGATTTTAGCAAGGAGCTCATCAGGCGTTCAACTGGGAAACAAGGTTACCAATAATAGCGAAGCCAGAACTGAACTACATTGCTCCTGAGTATATATTATGTCAAGCATGTGAATGTGCAAGTGATATGTACTCGTTTGGCTGTTTGATGAATGCGGTGTACAATAATATGAAAACACCATTTGATGCTGGGAATAGCATTGAGTCATACAAACGATGCATTGAACAGGTATGATGTTCCAGGCTGTGGATGATTTATATATTTAATTTGCGAGCTTACTTGTTACTTCTTCTACTTTTTTCCAAAATATTTTACCAAGTATACAAACCATAGTTGCTGACGGAGAAAATACCAAGTTTTGTGATTGTTTTTTCAATCTATCAAATAAAGTCTAAAGGCAAGTTTCCAGTCAGTGGAATTTTCCGAGCGGGCGGACTTTTACACAATCAAAAGTCGTTCAACCTTAAATTTCTATTCAATTGCGAAGTGACATTTTCTGTCGTAAACAAAAGAATTTCCGCCCGCTCGGAAAATTCCACTGACTTAAAACTGGGCTTAAGGCCCCGTTTACGCGAGAGAAAACTGGATCGATCCAGAACGGGATCGATCCCAAACTGATACGGATCGGCCTTGCGTTTACACTGGATCGATCCGCTATCCGTGCTAGTTTGGGATCGTTTAGCAGAGCGATCCAGTTTGGGATCAATCCCGTCTCGCGTAAACGGGTGCAAATGATGGGATCGATCCCAAATTAGTACGGATAGGAAATGATGCTAATTCCGTGTTTGTCAGCTTTTGTTTAGCTTTAGGAATTCCTTTGATTTCTGCACTCTTTGTTTTTTAGACAAAGCAATGAAAACAAAGCACATAGTTTGCGTTGTACCACATAGGTGGAAATCAAAATGGATCCATCTGGTTCCGATCCCGTGTAAACGAAAGATAATTTAGGATCGATCCCGTATAAACGCCTGAAAAAGTTTGGGGTCCTTCCTAAACTGGATCAATATCGATCCAGTTTTCTCTCGTGTAAACGGGGTCTAAAGTCTGTCTCTAATTAGATGTCATGTGAAAATTCCCGCGAATAAGAAACAACTGAAGAGTTTTGCATGTGCAATTTGCGTTATCGCGAATCTCACGTGACAGCTAATTGGAGACAGACTTTGATTTGTTTTGTATCAACTTTAAAATTTTCCATCATTCAGTATCCAGGTGTTATAGAAGGGACTTCTTTCGGCTGTAAACCCTTTGTGATGATTTTTGTTTGTACTTTCGTTAATGAGTCGTTATTTCAAAGCTTTTTTCTAAAATTCNAATTCCTTTGTGTTTGTCAGCTTTTGTTTAGCTTTAGGAATTCCTTTGATTTCTGCACTCTTTGTTTTTTAGACAAAGCAATGAAAACAAAGCACATAGTTTGCGTTGTACCACATAGGTGGAAATCAAAATGGATCCATCTGGTTCCGATCCCGTGTAAACGAAAGATAATTTAGGATCGATCCCGTATAAACGCCTGAAAAAGTTTGGGGTCCTTCCTAAACTGGATCAATATCGATCCAGTTTTCTCTCGTGTAAACGGGGTCTAAAGTCTGTCTCTAATTAGATGTCATGTGAAAATTCCCGCGAATAAGAAACAACTGAAGAGTTTTGCATGTGCAATTTGCGTTATCGCGAATCTCACGTGACAGCTAATTGGAGACAGACTTTGATTTGTTTTGTATCAACTTTAAAATTTTCCATCATTCAGTATCCAGGTGTTATAGAAGGGACTTCTTTCGGCTGTAAACCCTTTGTGATGATTTTTGTTTGTACTTTCGTTAATGAGTCGTTATTTCAAAGCTTTTTTCTAAAATTCGGGTGTTTTGTTATTTGAATTTTGTCCTTAACCTCGTTGTCCCCGTTGGAGTGAAAATACCTTTTCGACGGCCTTTATGTATTGTGCATGCTTTGCAGAGACGTAGGAACCGGGGGCACTAGGGGTACGTGCCCCCTCCCCCAAGATTTTGCAATAAACGAGAAATTGCCCTTTTTTTAGGAAATGCCCTTTAGCTTAACGAAAAAAGTGCCCTTGAAGCGTCGTGCCCCTCCTAGTTTAAGATGCTTCCTACGGCCCTGATGCTTTGGATTCAGATCATGAACTGAAAATTATCAATATGCTATGTCCTTGCTATTTTGTGTCGTAGTAAATGGGTTCTTCCTTTTGAAGTTAATATTTTTTCTGATGTTACTAACTTTGCGTTCTTTTTCAGTTTTGTCGACTTGGAAGCGACTCCATGAGAGATGTTCCAATAGTTGTCAGAGATCATGTAAAATCACTCCTTAACATTGCACCTGGAGTGAGACCAGATGCCAATCAAACCACAAAGGTAAAATTGTTTGCTATAAGGAAACGAGGAATTATGTGTAGGATTTTCCAGTCAACTAGACTTCGCAGTAGAATCTCTCATGTTTATTTTGCGATATCGCGAAAGACTTTAAATGCTTATAGATTTTCTCTTCTTTTAATTTCTTCAGACCTTTGGAACTGCCATATGATAATTGTAGGTATGTGTTTCTGCAGGTGTCTCAAGAATGTGAAGGCCTTCCCCTTGGAAATTCAAGTATTCATATGCCGGCAGTTTTGAATAGTTATAGACAAAATTTACCCCTGATAGAGACTATCCCAAGTTACACATTTAACCGGCCCTACAACTGTAAACTGCTACTTTTGCAGCAAAAGCTATCATGAATTTGTTGCTTCGATTGATACTTGCATTTATTTATGTTGGTGGTCACATGTGTTTGTAACGATTGCAAAGATCAAGTTGATGACCGAAACTTAATATGGTCGATTTTTAGGCCAGACCTTTTACATTTTCAATTCTTGGAGCTAAACATCATGTGTTCTATATTTGTAGCATGAGTTCTTTGATGACGTAGCAGCAATGACATTGAAATATTTACATACTCTGGTGCAAAGAGATGAAATGACTAAATCCCAATTCTACAAAAGTCTGCATCGTGTTTTGTCGAAGCTTCCAAAGGTAAGCCATTGTGCTATATCTTTTGTAGATATTCATTTGACAAAAACAGTCACCAGTGACCTAATCTGGAACAAATTCTTCCTCAGCTAAGTTACACACACAAAGTCGTAAATGTGGCAAATGCTTGTGGTAACTCTGCTTTCCGCTTTAATGATCACGGAAAGCCGGTTTTCAGAAATCCTTCTCTCCAGAAATTTATGAATTACTCGAGAACCAATCGATCTATCATAGTTCTGCAAAAAGCATAGCATTTAATCATATTCTTGGTAATCGAAAGATGTATTAAGTGCAATCGTTTGCTTTCCCAGATTTGGGCAAAGCTCATTTTGCGATATTTTATAGGTTTCAAAAGATCAGGGCTACCATGTCATGCGACGAGGCGATTTGCGGTACTCAAGAATAGATTTCACACCTCTGTGAATGCTCTCACTCAAATGAAAATAAACAGAGAGAGCAATGTTGTGGTCGGCTGAGCTGAAGGTGCTAAGTCTATTCTGGCAGCACTCAAATTGCGTTGTCATATTGGAAACCCGAATCTTTTGTTTTAAAAAGTCACCTTTGATATCACGAATAGTTGAGAAGCCTGCATATGACTTCTTTCCTTATTATCCAATAAATTTTTGTGTGAAATTCTGCTTTACCAACTTACTTTCAGAATTTGTTTCCTCATACTTCAATGAAAACAAAACAAGGAAGCTTATTTCTTGCGCATACGTAAGATCGTGGGAATTCTGTGCGAGGAATTAAAACTTGAATAGCTATGTAGCGTTTTGTTTCAGTGTGTTTTATCTTCCTTAATGCTCTAAGTACGCGTTTCAAAACTTGCGCATGTCACAACGAATTACAAGCGATCAACCTTAGATACTATGGATTATGGTTGCTTGTTGGGTGCGCCTTAAATCGCTGTGGTTCCAGCTGAGGCGAGAAAAAAATGCTTTGTTTAGTCGTCACCCGACAGTTCCGGTTGGTAAAGCACTGTCTCTTCAAAGTTGCATTATTGTATTCTATTANATAACTTCAGTAAGTGAATAGACAAAACAAGGAAGCTTATTTCTTGCGCATACGTAAGATCGTGGGAATTCTGTGCGAGGAATTAAAACTTGAATAGCTATGTAGCGTTTTGTTTCAGTGTGTTTTATCTTCCTTAATGCTCTAAGTACGCGTTTCAAAACTTGCGCATGTCACAACGAATTACAAGCGATCAACCTTAGATACTATGGATTATGGTTGCTTGTTGGGTGCGCCTTAAATCGCTGTGGTTCCAGCTGAGGCGAGAAAAAAATGCTTTGTTTAGTCGTCACCCGACAGTTCCGGTTGGTAAAGCACTGTCTCTTCAAAGTTGCATTATTGTATTCTATTATCCTGTCTTCTCAAGAGCCCCCAGTGGCTTATTGCCAAAATCGAGCAGACTACCTCCTACTGGCACCACAACCCAGGAACTATCAAGGTTTTTTACGAGGAGACAAACTTACTCAACGTACAGGATGAATTGTGGTAGTAGACAGTAGCACAGAAAGACGGAACGCTAACAACTACGCCACCCCACCACACCTATGTAAAGTTATCAAATTTAAGCAAAACAAGAATACTTTAAAGGTGACCTGAAGCGAAATTTTTTATTTGCAAAAGCCAATAGCCTGGTTGAACAACGAAGAACGCCGTTTTCAGTTTTTTCATATCAGTTTAGTTTTGGAATTATTACCCATTTTATGGTTGGAGCTTATGACGTCATTTTGTTTGCAAAAAGGCAAGAAAACAATTGATATCAAGAGCATTTCTTGTAAAAAAGCCCGAAAACCCAAAGATTTGTCAATGGACTTTCTTTTCATGAGATCTATAACATTTCTGGGCGTGTTTTGTCGCTCTAATATGCTGCAGCAGCAGGTTTAATTGCAAACATAATCATTGTCGCCAGTTTTTCTACTCTCTGCCTATACTTTCCCTGTAAATATGCAAACAAAATGACGTCATCACTTCAAAACGTAAAACAGCGAATATCTCCGAAACGAAATAAAATATTACAAAACTTTAAACGGTATCATTAATCAAACCAGTCAGTCATTTCCTTTTACAAATAAAAATTTTCGCTTCAGGTCCCCTTTAAANAAAAAAGCCCGAAAACCCAAAGATTTGTCAATGGACTTTCTTTTCATGAGATCTATAACATTTCTGGGCGTGTTTTGTCGCTCTAATATGCTGCAGCAGCAGGTTTAATTGCAAACATAATCATTGTCGCCAGTTTTTCTACTCTCTGCCTATACTTTCCCTGTAAATATGCAAACAAAATGACGTCATCACTTCAAAACGTAAAACAGCGAATATCTCCGAAACGAAATAAAATATTACAAAACTTTAAACGGTATCATTAATCAAACCAGTCAGTCATTTCCTTTTACAAATAAAAATTTTCGCTTCAGGTCCCCTTTAATCATCTACGACTGTTGATTTTTCTGTTAATTAATTACGTTAGCACGTTTTGTAAAGGCGATGAGGTAGTTTAAATAGGCGAATGGGATCGCCTTTGCCTCTTGCTTTGACTTGATGATAGCAACTTCGTATATACGTGTAGAACTGAAACTTGGAATATGCTTCAGAAATGGCAGCCTGATGATGAACTTTCTTATGAATGCAAGGCGATCAGTTTCACGATTAGCTCTAAAAATAGCATGTGCAAATGACGTGGACGTAGCCATTGAAAATCGATTGATATACCAGGTACCAGTTTATTAATTAGACAATCAATGATAATAGATCGACTAATATGAGGTGACAAATGCTGAAGTAAAGTCCGAGGAGATTGAAAATTGGATCTTATCTACCCGAGTATTCACCTACTTTCTTACCTAGAAAATGCTTAAAGCTGCTCGCAACTTTGTTATATTAATAGCAATAGATATAAAGGGTTTGAAGACAATTGCCGGAGATATAAGGCAACTTAAGTTAAGGGCCTGGGCAATCTAAATATAGCCTATTGTATTCCATTGTATTTGATGATCTCAAGAAATTATCAAAACGGTTGGACAAATAGAGGCATGCGGCCTTCTTTTGTTCTATTTTTAAACTAGACACTATATATCCGTCAATTGTCTTAATACAACCTTTAAGTTCGGGGCTTGCATCTGATGGGAATGTTCTTGAAGGGCTTGAGATTAACTGAGATACTATAGTCAGTTCCACTTTCTTAATCTCCTTACATATGACAACTAAATGCTAATACTTTCAATAACAATTGGACCACACATATGTACTTATAACAGATTTTATATGACCTATGCTCTTATTCTTTTTATACGTTCTTTTATATTTACAATCCCTTCTCTGGTCTTTACGTTTCACATTTTGATCTGGATTTCCGAAAAACATATGGTCTCTGTTATATTTATTTGAGACAAGCAACAACTGTAGATACAATTTATTGGTAGTGACTGCTTTTCAAGAAGTTTTCTTTTCCAGTCTAATATTACTCTCACATTACCACCTTGTCTGGATGGATTATATATTCTCCTGAAAAGTGTTCCATTTCCAGAAGCTTGTTTAAAACCGGTGTCTACTCAGCATAAGGCTTAAATCTTTCAAATCTTTAAAAAGGTGGTTGTAAAATTCTATTACATTTTTCTTTGAATTGAAAGGCTTGAAAGAAACTCAGGGTACTTTGCTGTAAATCTGTCGTGGAAATGTTTTGATACCTAGATTATTTTCAAAATGGCGGGGTTTTTATTTTTGTTGAAAGAATTCATGGAAAATGTTGAAAAAATTAAAATCATCACAAATCCTAAATCAATGGAGGAAAATGATACAATGTTCTAGAAAATCACAGTTTACGAATGTCTACAATGTGGTGTCAAGAAGAAATCTGTCGCTTTTCTGGTTTAGGATTTAGAAATTTGATGACGTCACAGCCTCCAATATAATAAATGCTGCCATTTTGAAACTAATCAAGATATCAAAAAGTTTCCACGGCAGATTTACAGCAAACTACCATAAATTCGCTTCAAGCCATTTAAGTATAAGAAAAATGTAATAGGATTTTACACCCACCTTTTTAAAGATGTGAGCCCTATGCTTGTCTGCTCTGCTATACCCTTGGAAACTTAGTCAGTTCCTTTTTACTACAGAATGAGCAAAACATTATTAACTGTTTTATAAATTTAACTGCAGAAATCTTGCAACTAATTCGTGAAATTCCAAATGCATTGTCTCGTTGAGGTTTCAACTTAATTTTTGAGATCGTTTCTGTTTATTTTAGATTCGTTATTCATCTCTGCAATCAATAATTAAGCAAAAATAGTCCAAAACAGCAAGAAGCATATCCACGCTGGGCACAAAGTGTTCTTTTGGGTCCCCGGCATTTTCCTTTTAAGAGGGTCCCGTAACTAGACATCATTACTCTGAGCCAGGAAAAACGGGTTTTTACAATCTTTGATGGTACAATTTAAACAATGCACCATAAGTTACACAGTACACAATACACAGTGCACCATAAGTTACAGAAAATTTTCAAAATTAAATAAAGCTTCACTCAGTGGCGTAACCCAGTTTAGGGCACCTTAGTTCGAGAACTAAGGGCCCCCAACCAAAAGGGCCCCCAAAAGAATTTTGCCATAGGCTGTACTTTATGGCCATATAGCTGCAAAAGGTCTTCTTTAAATCATAATTATAGGGTCTAAAGGCGGTTCTAAAGAGGTTCTAAATGTGTCATTTCAAAATTTTCCCGGGGTAGTACCCCAGCACTCACCCGTTAGAGCTCTCTTCACTTTTCATATAGCCCCTATAACGTGACCGCTTCACGATCACTGCCTAAGGGCTCCACTCACATCACGTTCCTAAGGGCCTCGAGTGCCTCCGTTACGCCACTGCATACAAGGGACTGAAACATCAAAATGCAAGTTGTATTCATACATGTATTTTTAAAAGTTCCAAGCGTATTGTTGGATGCCTTTTTCTTTTTGCAGAGAGTAATTCATCAAAGAGTGCTTCCGCATTTATTCTTGGAATTCCCAAATCATGCAATGATTCCATTTGTACTTCCCAATGTACTGTTGATGGTTGAAGATTGTACAGATCAAGAATATATTGAGCTTATCCTACCAGAACTTAAGAAAATATTTCCAGTTCAAGAGCCTGTTCAGGTAATTTATCCACTTCGTTTAGAATTTCTAAGATGACAATTATTTTGGACCACTGCAACTATTAGTTCAGAGCAGCGACCTTTTTGTTTATTTCAACAAAAGAGATCTGGGTTCTGAGTACTTGATGTGTTTATCAAATTTAAAAGCTATCAAAATAGTTTTGCGAAGGTTTAAAATTATTTGCGCAGTAAGTTAAGTATTGATCTTTCCGATTATCTTTTCTCTTTCTTGCTTTATTGAGAAACTTTATAAGTACAAGGGAGTTGTTAACATGTAACTCTTTGATAAGAGCGAAGCCATGTATCAGTATCATCAGCCGACGCTCATCAGCTAGTAATTATTTCCTAAGGCAAAATTTCGTATCTAGAATTAAGATTATTATCTTAAAGACTATGTTGAAGCCTCTATGAGACGAAGTATTTCGAACGTAACAAATTTGTTATTTTGGATTTTTTGCGTCATGATTTGTCAAAACGTGGATGCAGTATGGCATTCGATTCTTTTGTTCGAATATTTTGGTTCAGTTCTTGATTCAGATTGTTTTTCATGCATCTGATTGGCTGCAATAGACCTTTTCACAGAGGTCTTGGGCGGCGCGCTACTTTTCTGGAAGATGGCGGATACACTGCGAGAGGAGAAGAGTTAAAAAAGAATAGAGGGCTTAATGACTTAGTAGGTTTAGAAGAAAGGAACTCAGACCCTAGAAACTGATAAACATCTACAATTAATTAAACACTTATTCTGTGTATTGTTTCGATTGCAAATTCAGCTGCATGATTGAGTGTCAGTTCCAATTCTTCTATTTCTCAAATCTTAGGTTCTTCTGATATTCATGCAAAAGATGGAATTGCTTTTAAAAAAGACACCAGCAGATGACGTAAAGAATTATGTCTTACCAATGGTGTTTAGAGCTCTGGAATCTTCATCGTCGCAAATTGAGGTACTTGTTGTTTTTTATGTTGCTCTTCACTTGTTGATACAAGGACGGATGCAAGGTTTTTGAAAAGATTTGGAGCCTATGCTAATCTGACCAACTTTCATCTTGGACACATGTTGATAGCAGTTTTTATAAACTGAAGTGTACATATCCTTTAAAAAAATTCATAATACATACATACATATATACATACATACATACTCGTTATGCTGCCGTGATACTGCAGATTTTACCATGGAAAGAAGCACCTGACTGATATACCCTTATGGAAAGGCTCTGGCCCTTTAGTTGCTGTTTTGTGCATGTGCTTCGATGTTTAATTGATAATTTATACAAACTGAAACTATCGGCATGAAGCAGAGCATAAAGAACCAAACTAAGAAACTCAAACCTCGGAAAAAAACATTTCGTTGTCTACATTCTTAGAGGAGTTAATTAAAAATTAGAACTCAAAATTAACATAATATTTCATTAAAAAATTCAAGAATAGTACGTAAAACATCTAAAATCATTTAATAATTTGCAAGACAATGACAAGTTAGTTTGGCTATGTATGAAGTTTTCCACTTTCCTCACCATTTGATCAGGGCATAAAAGTGCAGTAGCACTGAAAATTCTTGGACAACGGGCAAGACTTTTTGCAAAGACTTTCCGTAGATTTACTTAAGTGTTGAATCGAAATTAGCACAACAGATTGATCCATCCTGCCACCAACCAGCCACGAACCTCCTGCCACGACGTGTTTGTGTACACGAATAAAGCCTCGCATACCTATGCTTTCTAAAGGGGCTCCGTCTCCAAATTTCGGTCGAAACGGTGATTTTGCAATTTTTTTATAGGCATTATCACACAGAATTTGATATTTTCTTTCAAAAATGAAAGCTTTATTTTCAAGATCAATTCTTGTACTTCAAAGAGGAACCAACCAAACATTCATATCTTTTACGATTGCTCAGATATAAGTGGATTTTTAACGGTCACTTTTTGGTGAGCCACCAAACAAACTGCAAAAGATAATGGACACGTGCCTAAATCAATAGTGTTAACAGATTTGTTTACACTTTAGCGATGAAGCCCCTTTAATACATCAAATTCAATGCTTGCTGGACTTTAGGCACTTTGTTGGTCCAAAATTTACACCATTGGTAATAATTAATTAATGGGAGACTCTTGACACCTTTTTCTGTTTTTTTTAGGAATTAGTGCTGAGTATCATTCCTGACTTCGCACATATGATTGACTACTCATCCTTGAAGAACGCTATCATTCCAAGAGTGAAAGCTTTAGTACTCAAGACATCAGTTTTATCGGTAAGTTGACAATTATCAATGATAAAATACTTGAAATTCTTTCTTGGCAGCAAAGCACTTTGCTTGATATATTCTAAACGTCTCGAGATGTATTTTGACCGCGTTAAAGGTTTTTTTGCAGACCTTTTCGATGATCATCTGCATTCTATAATACTTCAAACGGTCTATAATAGTTCAAAGAAGAGTTCAGCAGGAATTTTATGAGGCGTTAAATATCGTGGTACAAAATTCCCATGGCACAATCACAAGCGTAGTCCACTTCTGCTGATGAGAGACTTTCTAGTTAAATGGGAATTATATGATAGAATTTAAGTTAGAATTTCATCTGAAGATTGATGTTTAAATGTATCTAGCTCCTTTCACCAGCAATCTTATCTGTGTACAGGTGCGAATCAATGCATTGGTATGTATTGGAAAGATCATTGAATTTCTGGACAAGTTTGTGATGATGGATGACGTGTTTCCAATACTACCTCAGATCCCATCTAAACAGCCTGCTGTTCTAATGGCAATATTAGGTAACGGCTTGCAGTTATTTCAATTCAAAGATGGATCTTTTTTTTACCAAGGAGGGCAGCAATTTTTGGCAATTGTTCCAAGCTTTGATGTGTTTATAGATGTAGTTTATTTGAAGTACATTTCAGGCCTTTTTCACTTAACGGATGGACCTCACCACTTTGGATAAAATATTGCTACTTGTTGTCGAAATGAATCCTTTATTTAATAGACATCATAATCTGCAGTCGAAGGATGATTGCCAAAGAGATGGAAATGTGTTTATCGGGAGCATGGGATTCTGCCTTTTTTACTCCGATAAGGTTCGAGATTTTAAGGAAACAACCGCAGACATTTAAATAGATAATTTATGAGATTTTAGCATTTTCATAGGGAGATATAGAGATGAAACCCATACCTATCGTACCTTTATTGTTCTATTCTATGGATAGAAGTGCAGGGGTAATTTAGGGGTAATCTTTAGTCAGTATGGTCTGTCTCAGCGCAATAAATATTCGTAACGATTTTCTTTCCCTGTTGATGTATATTTCTTCAAATTCCGTAGGAATATACAAGAAAACCCTGGCTCACAAGAAAATGAATATCGAGAAAGATTACCTTGCGACAAAAGTCATCCCATTTTTGTTACCACTAGCTGTCGACCCAGGACTAAATGTTTCACAGGTTTGTCAGTATTAACTATTTACGCTACACAATGTACCAGAGCCTAAGAATGACAGAACAGGGCCCTAAAAGTAACATTTCTTTGCCAATTTTTCCTAATTTTTATTTCAGGCTGCAGTACCCAGGGTATCTTTACGAGTACTCCCTCTTCATGTCACTTGTTTTGAAATGGGACGGTTTTTCTTCGCACCCCTTTGCCAATACAAGATGTATAAACGATTTTTCTTTGATTTATTCATCTATTGCTAGGAAGTAGATGGTGAATTTAAGGGTACTTAAAAAGAGGCTGATACATTTTCCAAATGGAAATTAGTTGAAACTTTCCACAAGTTGAGAGTTTTAAAAGTTATACCGGGTGTCCCAAAAAAAAGTATACAGCTTTGGTCAACCCTAACGATCAGAATTTAGCATGAATCAATCCGAAATCATTTTTAAAACATTACTCGGTAGTTAACTTGAACATAGATACCTTGTTTGTTGACATTGGTGCTTTGAGAGTAGAGATATAAATCTTCAAAGGACAAATTTGCCTCCACCTCCAAACCAGAGCTTTGGCGTTTTGGCCTAAGCAATATCCACAATTTGTTCACTTAAAATTAGGGGTGTACCGGATCAGGATTTTCAGAATCCGGCCGGAACCGGATTTACCGGACTTTTCCATGGAGTCCGGCCGGATTATCCGGCCGGATAATCCGGCTTGATTTTGCCGGATAATCCGGCCATTACCGGATTTTCATATACCAAAAGTTTTCGAGATTTGTCCAAAAAAGTGCTAGGTGACAACAACGAAAACTAAAAATGTTCATAAAGATATCTGACAGACTTACAGTCTTGTTATCTAGCGATGCTAGGCATTTATATTTCAAATCCGTTTTAAAGTTTTTGTTACAGCGTAAAATAGAATGAAGTGAATATTTTCTTCTTGAAAAAGTGTACGAGATTTATCAATGCAAAATTATTTGAATGAGTATCTGAGGGATATTTCTTCAAGCTTGAAGGAATCCCTTATGAGTACACGTTTTCATATGTATAACAAACTCATTCATGACAAACTAGTACTATGATGGCCGAAAATTTAAGAACCTCTTGTACTATGCTTGCAAATAGACAATAAAGAGACTATTTTGAGATTTGTGCTTGACTACGTTGCATGATTTGTTCTGCTATTTGACTTAGAATTCTTGTTGTTTGTTTTATTCAATCGTATATACTGATGTTGCCATCCTCTGCAAGTTGTCTCAGTTCTAAATTAATTTCTTGAAAATCCGGTAGATGGCCGGATTTCAAACAAAGATCCGGCCGGAACCGGATTTTTGAAAAATCGGTGATCCGGCGCCGGATTATCCGGCCTACCGGATATCCGGTACACCCCTACTTAAAATGAATAAAGTTTACTTCGGAGCTCCCTTGATGATAAGGGTCACGTAAATTATACTTTGTGAAACGCATTTTTTGTGCAGTTTTTAATTTTTCTCCTCCTGGTTCAAATTTTTCCAATTCTATTGTTGACTTATTCACTGTGCTTTAAGAATTTGTTTAGGCCAAAACGCCGAAGCTCTGGTTTGAATGTGGAGGCAAATTCGTCCTTTGAAGATTAATATATCTACTCTCAAAGCACCAATGTCAACAAACAAGGTATCTATGTTCAAGCTGACCATCGAGGTATGTTTTAAAAATTATTTCGGATTGATTCATGCTAAATTCTGATCGTTATTGTTGACCAAATCTGCATACTTTTTTTTTGGACACCCGGTAGTTTGTGTGAAAGCTGATCCTCCTCAAATCGTCGAGGTTTACCAAATCTCTCTTGATTGCACACATCACAATTTTTATCTAAAACGGCTACCTACTGAGGAGCCCTACCGTATCGTGTAAGGTAGTCGTAAGCTTCAAATAATGTATTGCTGTGGTGGGCTTTGCTGTTAATGTGTGAAAGCAGCTCACGTCCGCAAATTCAGGCAATACTCCACAATAATTCAATATTTATTCAAGAACAAGATGGTTCTGTTTCTCATAGAGACTTTATGGATTTTCAATATTCAAGAAGATTCTCTTATAAGTTTATTTGTCTTCTCTTTAAGTTCAATAATTTCATGTCAGTCATTCGAGACATGCTTGATCGGGTTGACCAAGAACATAGAACTAAGCTTGAACAGTTAAGCAAGATGCAGGAACAACAGAAGTAAGCCACTCATTTGCAATTTATGATTTATACATATTGATGTTTGATGTTATTGATAGTTACTGGCAAACTCGTAGCATCATCCTTTCGTTGATGCCACAACCTATCTCATTTAAGAGAATAAAATCAAGTTTATTCGAGATACCCCAGTTCTAAGTAGCATTTAGTATGTTGATTTGAAAGTTATATAGTGCCAATTGATTACTGTTGCCCTCGAGCTTACATGCATGACAAGCAGAACAATATGCAAGTTTACTGAATTTAGTTGTCTTATCTACCGCTAAAGCCATTTATTGAGAGAAATAGAGCGGGTTAAGTTTCCCAAATTGATCTTGACATCTACCGCTAACCTTTTGTTCAATGAAAACAAATAATTAA
The DNA here is from genome assembly GCA_004194415.1 of Aurelia aurita. Lineage (NCBI taxonomy): Eukaryota > Metazoa > Cnidaria > Scyphozoa > Semaeostomeae > Ulmaridae > Aurelia > Aurelia aurita. The sequence goes on from REGM01000291.1 coordinate 72,949, forward strand.
AAAACACAAAAACAACATTTATAAACTACGTTCCATCCATAGCGGGAAAGGACTCATTTTCAGCGAGTTGCTGCTAACCTTGCCCCTTGTGATGTTGATGAATACCAATTTTAAAAACATTCCGGTAAGAATGGATATCAGAAGAAAATATCGAGAGACGCTTCTGTTATTCAATAAGCCTCTATCTTTGTATTCAAACTTGATTATGCACTTTGTATTTTATCTTTCTAATAATTTGTGGTCCATCTTTTTTATCAGGTCTGCTCTTGAATTTTCTAAAGCAATAGAAGAATCGCGTGATATGAAAGAAATGCTTGATAAAGTTGATCGAATGGTTCTTGGTAGTCCTGACAAAGGTAAACATTTTCCTCCTGTTTGAAGCAGATGATAGGAGGGTTGCTTAATCATCTTGTACTTCAAAATTTTCAATTTTTCATGTTTCATTTTGAATCATTTCACCACGGTAGCTCCATCAGTCTATAGGGAATGCTTTACGTGGGGGGGGGGGCGTGTGAACAGACTACGAACTAAAGCCCTAATTTAAAAATTGTGTTATCTCAGAGTATGAATTCAATAGCAATAAACAGAAATAAAATATCCATAACAAATTAAATGTAACTAAATCAAAGGAAAAGTAAAAAGAAAGTTTGTCCAATGTCTCTTTTGACCTTTTCTTGAAAGTAGAAAGAGAGGGTGCATATGTTTGACATCCAAGCTTAGTTTGTTNTTTAATGAAACTCTTGATGTTTACATTTTGGGTCCTCGTGAACATTTCACAACGCACATTTTATGAAGCGGTAACATTGTCTTGAAATTACTCAAGTACGAATAATACGATGCAAGAAACAAGTAAACATAACGTAAAAATATGCTACGGATTTCCGCAACTGAAGGAAATTTTTAAAATAATTTTGCCCCAGTACCGAAGTTTCTTAATTTATTTGTGATCTAAGAGTTGAATTTCTTATAAAGAGTTTATTATAAAGAAATAAGTGCACGTGCCTTTATCTTTGGTTCTTTGGATGTATGACTATGTGTACCGGGTGAGTCAATAAAATATATCCACAGTTTGAAAGATCTACTGTAAAGCATAGCCTCCAAATCTTTAAAAAACATTGCATGGATGGTTAATGCATCTTCTGTTTGATTTAATGGCTTGAAAGGAACTTCAAGTATTTTGCTATAATCCTATATGTAACAGTTCTTATATCTTGATTATTTTCAGAACATCTGTTTTCTTTTTATTGAAAGAACTCGTGAAAAAGTTTGAAAAAATTAAAATAATCATATATCCTAAATTAAAATATGAATAACGGAGCAATCTTCAAGAAAACCATAGTTTATAAAGGTCTATAATATGGCGCTGTAAGCAGAAATCTGTAGCTTTTCTACTTTACGATTTAGCAATTTGATGACGTCACGTTTCAAAACTGGCCCAAGCAAAGAAGACGCTGTAATTCTGAAAATAATCAAGATATCAAAACTGCTACATATAGAATTACAGCAAAGTATTTGAAGTTCTTTTCAAGCCATATGAAACAGAATATGCATTAACCATCCGTGCAATGTTTTTTTAAATATGCCAAAGATTTGGAGGCTTATGGAATCGATTAGAAAAGTATCAACTCATCAACTCCATTGCTGGACCGAGGCTTTAACTTGACTTTTTGAATTTTTGTAATGCACAATGCATGCATAGACTCACTACACAGTCGTAGTTTCGCTCTTTAACTGAACTGATACCGCCACAACTACTCACTGAAGCGACAACAACAACATCAATGAGATGAGTGAAAGTTGAGGAGGGCCTTTGTGGAGTAAGGCTAATGCATGCCTATGCACTTAAATGAAGAACTTCCAGAAAATTCGTTTCACTGGGTTTTGGCGAAAAACAGACTTGAATGGCTCTACGCAATTCGCTTTCTAACTATTAGAATGGTAAACGGCTGTTTTTGGCAAAGAGTATTGCTTCATGATGACATGGAAGCAGATGAAAGACAAATATTCCCTCTAATCAATACAACGGATGAAAAAAAACGTTTTGTGTCAAAATCTGTACCTGATTGCACAGTAGACTGACGACATGATTCCTTGCATTCGTTCAATTTTTTAATCTGATGTTTTCATTTTCTATAATATCATTCAATTCAATGCGGAAAACTGAGACTCATGCAATCAGTCTAATTGCACAGCACATTTTTGACGGTTTTTGAACAATTCAAAGAAATTGATTTTTGGCTAATAACTGATTTTCTATAGAAGTAAAGCATCCAAAACTATGATAAAAATATCAACGTTTAAGTTGAAGCCCCATCAAGATGAAGGATTTAAAAATTTACAAATTGGTCGCATAATTTTTGCAATGTGAATTTTTAAACAGTGGATACATTTTTGACTCGCCTGATAAGTAATAATAATGCATAACTTGTATAGCGCCTGCATACTAGTGTACTTAGTTGCGCTTCACATTATTGTCCCTTTGAAACATAAAACCTAAAAAATGTCCTTCTTTCTCCTTAAAATAAAAATCATTAATCTACAATGCATAGAAAACACCATAAGAATACTATTAAAGTAGCCAGCTAGTCAGCTAAACAGGAGTGGTCAGCTAAACAGCAGTGCAACCAAGAAAAGTTAGATCAACTAATGAGTGATTAATTTCGTGGATATAAAAACAGCGACAAAAATACTCCCTGCATTAAAAGCGCTAACAAATATTATACAATCATTTTTCTAAATTAAAGGCAGTTACACTACAAGGTGTCTCAAAAAATTGTTCGCCGTTTGATTAAATATTAAAAAATATTGATATAATTAACGGGCTCCATGGAAAGACAATCCTTTGCTAAGATCTTAAATCAATTTTAGACACCAGAATCTTGCAAATCCACTAAATATTCACGGAGCTACAAGCTCTTGAAGTTCGAGTTGGTGCCAATGCTGAAACCAGAGGCTTCTTTCTAGCATTTGTGGTGAATGTAGCATGGGGCTGTCGTTTTTGTTTCTTGTTTATTTCAGAGCAAACCAAATGGGATTTGGAAAGGATTTTCAATAACCAAATTCTCTCGAAAATAAATTCAAGCGTATGGATGCTTTGAAAAATTCTGGTGAGCAAAGTTTCAAAACGAAAATTTTGACACTGGTTATATAATTATAATACTTTCGAAATCCTGGTTGGTTCGCTTTGATATTAACGAGAGATATGGCATTGGATAAGCTTCCTTTACCTCGATTTTGGAGCTTTTTTGCATAACAAGTCGCTTTGGGGTCTCTGGTTTCAGCTTTCGCACAAATTTGATCTTTAAAAGCTCATAACTCAGTGAATTTTCAGTGTATTTGCAAGGTTCTTGTGTCTAAAATTAATTTAAGATCTCATAAATAGGGGTTTCTTAACATGGAGCCTGTTCATTTTATCGTTATTTTTCAATATTTAATCAAACGTCAAACAATTTTTGGGACACCCTGTACAGATTCATCTGAAAAGTCCAGTAAACAATTATTGGACAGCAACTCCTAGCATTTTCCTTCCGACAATAATTCATTAAAATGCCATCAGAAAAACCTATTGTGAATAAAACTTCAAATACTAATAAATCGTACAATGCAGTCAATTTTTCAACTATTCCATGATAATAATTTTGGGTTGACTATAGGCTGCGTAATTGCGTCTGCACTGTAAAACGTTACATTCTGTAATCTGACACTAAGTTCACACGATACCAGCACAGTTTGAAAACAGCAAAAACATGACGGTACCAGAATTTTAGCTGGCGTTCGCATGATATCGGCACAATTTGAGAACGGTAGGAAATTTGACGGTAACAAACTCATTGCAATCTTCCCAACAACGAGGCTAGAATTTGACGCCACAGAAATATATCTACGCTTAAAGAATCGATCAGCCTTTTCCTGAAAGCATCGAAAAATGTTCCGTTTTCATCTTTTTCGAGGGTTCACACGATGCCGTTTTCAAATTGTGCCTTTTCAAATTGTGCTGGCAAAAAATGTGCCGTTTTCGTGTGAACGGGAAGCCTATCCGAAACATTTTTATGCCTTTTCAAATTGTGCCGGTATCGTGTGAATGCAGTCTGAATCTGCTAGTGTAAACCGACTTTATAAATGAATGAATGAATGAATGAATGAATGAATGAATGAATGAATGAACGAATGAATGAATGAATNAAACCTATTGTGAATAAAACTTCAAATACTAATAAATCGTACAATGCAGTCAATTTTTCAACTATTCCATGATAATTTTGGGTTGACTATAGGCTGCGTAATTGCGTCTGCACTGTAAAACGTTACATTCTGTAATCTGACACTAAGTCCACACGATACCAGCACAGTTTGAAAACAGCAAAAACATGACGGTACCAGAATTTTAGCTGGCGTTCGCATGATATCGGCACAATTTGAGAACGATAGGAAACTTGACGGTAACAAACTCATTGCAATCTTCCCAACAACGAGGCTAGAATTTGACGCCACAGAAATATATCTACGCCTAAAGAATCGATCAGCCTTTTCCTGAAAGCATCGAAAAATGTTCCGTTTTCATCTTTTTCGAGGGTTCACACGATGCCGTTTTCAAATTGTGCCTTTTCAAATTGTGCTGGCAAAAAATGTGCCGTTTTCGTGTGAACGGGAAGCCTATCCGAAACATTTTTATGCCGTTTCAAATTGTGCCGGTATCGTGTGAATGCAGTCTGAATCTGCTAGTGTAAACCGACTTTATGAATGAATGAATGAATGAATGAATGAATGAATGAATGAATGAATGAATGAATGAATGAATGAATGAGAAACGCGGTAGTTATTCCTACAACAGTTTTTCCTCCCTGTGACCCTATGCCCGTGAAGGTTGTTGTTGTTGTGCCTGGTTTTCCTTGTATCCCTGTGTTCTGACAACCTTCACGGGGAGGAAAAAACTGTTGTAGGAATAACTACCGCGTTTCTTAACGCCCATGATGAGATATGTTTAGATTCTGCAAAAGCAAGCTTTTATCCTGTTATAAACCCTTTAACAAGGTACGAAATAAACAAAAGTCATTTTCTGTAGTTTTACGGAATATATTTAGTCCCCGCTAATGAAAAAGTGAGCATTGATCTTGCAGCAGAAATTGCNATGAATGAATGAACTTTATACACTACAACAAGATCTTACATTATAATGCATTATAATGAAATAAATAATTCAATATTAAAATACTTGATACAGTTGATGTAACTGTTCAACAACTGTTGCATGATCGCTTTCACATCTAAAGGCTGATTTCCAGTCAGCGGAATTTTCCGAGCGGGCGGAATTTTACACAATAAAAGGCTACTCAGGCGTAACTTTTTATTCAAATTCAAAGCGACATTTTCTCTCGTAAACAATAGAATTCCCGTCCGCTCGGAAAATTCCACTGACTGGAAACTGGCCTTAAACGTAAACAATGCATTTCCTTACAATCAATTATTTTCTGTTTACGATCAGCACCGGGTGAATCAAAAGTCTAAAAATTAGCAAAATTTCATACTGTCAAAATTTCTTTTCGTTCACTTATATCAAAGACCAAATTATTTCTAGCAGTAACAATAATTATGCATATGCCTGTGAAAGATTTTGAAATGATAACTTGAAAACATGAGACCTTGCCGATCAGGCGAAGGCCTCAAAATACCTAAACGAAAGAAAAGATTCGCAGAAAGACCACTGTGTTTTGATCGAATATGGGGTCTGCCTTGGAGAAAAATAACGGGGATGTGTCTGCCATAGGAAAAATTTCCGACCCTGTCCAGGAACAAAATATTTGAAAAACAATACCGGTTACCGGTCGTGGAATAAGATGCAGCAAAATGGCTAGCGTTGTTGTTTTTATTTAGTGTCTTCATAACATTTTCGAAATTACCTTTATTGACATTATACCTGTCAAGGAACCAAGATTATAATACTGTCCTGGATTTTAGTACTGAAATGGATACCCCATCGGCAGGCACATCCCCGGGTGCTCAATCTTTTAAGTAAACCAGACTTAAAAGTAAACAATCTAAGTAAACCAGGTGGTGACCAGACTTAAATATTCATGTAGTAAAAATTAACCATAAAAAATCACACTGAATCAGTGATCTTTACTTCATTACTATTCCCAGTGTTTAAATTGATACCCCATTGTCAGGTACAACCCCGGGTGCTCAATCTTTTAAGTAAACCCCCTGGGTGGTGACCAGACTTAAATATTCATGTAGTAAAAATTAACCATAAAAAATCACACTGAATCAGTGATCTTTACTTCATTACTGTTTCCAGTGTTTAAATTGATACCCCATCGGCAGGCACATCCCCGGGTGCTCAATCTTTTAAGTAAACCAGACTTAAAAGTAAACAATCTTTTACGTAAACCAGGTGGTGACCAGACTTAAATATTCATATAGTAAAAATTAACCATAAAGAATCACACTGAATCAGTGATCTTTACTTCATTACTATTCCCAGTGTTTAAGTCCACATTTGAAGTCGATCTTGAAGCTGTGAAGGTTGCAAATGGGAGATCATTTCCTCTTGCATTGAGTCTAACAGTCAGACTGCGACCGTATTTCCTTGCAGCAAGAATGCCAGCAATGATAAGAATTATTGCAATCAAAACAACAGGAACAACGATCGCTGCCACGTTTGCTGTGAATTGGAAGAAAAGCAACAAAGGTTATTAAATACTGAGATAATAGACTATTAGATACACGTATTTTTATAAGAAACTCTTTATCAGAAACACTGATCACCAAAAATTAAGAAACTCGCGCACTGGAAAAATGTTACTTAAGAAACTTTTTAATTTTGTCTGAAGCTTTTTCATTTTGCCTGAAGGATGCTTCCATTTCTAGTCGTACTTTCTGTTGGAGTAATGCATAAACAGGGGGTAATGCATAAACAGAACAGGACAGTTTACGACCAAGGACAATTTGCCTCAATTTCAGAAGCAAAAAATCGTGTAACCTGACCCATTATGCTCCATTCAACCCTACGCAAAATAAAGACGCATATGAAAATAGATGTTTCGTCGTCAGAGTATGAAAAGTCAGTTAATAACCAAAAGACGAAACGAGATTTTATTCCCAGCGGTGTTATGAAACAACCCAATCAGAAGCATCATAGAAACATCAAAGACTTTAAGGGGAGATTCAATTGACCCTCCCCCAAATAACAGCGACTTTCTCAAACCCAAAAAAAGAATTTTTCAAACCTGAAAGACGTTACTCCCGTCTTCAGCAAACCCTAAAAACACCGTACTGCCAAACTAAAAAAAAAACAGCTGATTATCCTGTCCAAACATCTTCGAGAGTCTTCCATAAGCCACTAACCAGGCACTTTCCCTCATGTAAGTTGGCTTTGTTAAAATTGCAGTGAAATGTATATTAATGTCTGTCTCAAATTAGATGTCACATGAAATTTATGATTTCCCAAAATATCTCATGCAAAACACATTAATTGTTTTTATTCGCGGACATTTTCACGTGATATCTAATTTGAGGCAGACTTTAGTATTCTAATCTCGTGCTTCATAAGCAATTTCAGACTTACTTTTTGATTTTGATTTCCATTTGCAATGCGCACCATCTTTCTCAGCTTCTTCCTTGCATACACAGGTAAAGTCTCCATTCTGTCCAGCAACGCATGTTTCAGTCGAATAACAATCGTCTCCTCCAATATCGCAAATATTGCTCTCTAGAAACAATTGAAATTTTAACATCAATTATACGTATCCTGTGTTAGAAGAGACTCTAGTGTGTCTTTTTAATGAATCCAAAAATATCACCATATATCACGCTCTGTGGCAATCTCATCAGGGCCGTACACAGCATAGGGGCAGCAGGGGCAGTTGCCCTCCCCCCTAAAAATCCGAAGGTAATAACATTTGCTGTAATTTTGACCAGATTTGATGAAATTTTACCTCTTTGACCCCCTAAATATTTTGAGCTGTGTAAGGCTATGTATCTCATCCTTACAGACTTTCAGTATATTTCAGAAGGGATTTCGGACACTATTTCAGACACTATATGTTGAGTCATGGTACTCCTGTAATGTAAGGGCAACCAAAGGAGTCTAACTCACCAACGTCTTTATTAAAGGGAATAGGCAATGGTAAATAAAATTAACTATGAATAGAACAAAGAGTACATCCAGATACAGCATTGCTTCTTTGGATATGCTTTGTTCACGGCACGTGACCAGCTTTGATTACAATGAGATCATGGGCGTTAAAGGCAGTCTGTCCCCTATTGTTCTCAACTTTTTTTTTCGTGGCCATGAAAATTACGCATGAATGACCTTGCAAATGGGAGAGCCAATCAGCGTTCACGATTACGCGAAGGAGAATCTCGTCGAAAAGTTGAACACATCGTAATGGCGGCCACGCACAGCTCTGCAGAAGAGATGTAACATGGCCTCAACAGGACGTTCAAGGCGCAGTCGAGCATATAAGGAAATACCTTATCATAAGCAACACAGCAGGTACTTTGTCAAATTTTGAAAAGTGGGCTAGGCCAAGTCAAACAGAGAGCAGTGGCAAAAGTCACTGTGTAACATCAAATGACACAGTGCCAAACTTAGGAAGGGAA
>REGM01000291.1:83441-85941 GCA_004194415.1 Aurelia aurita
AGCCTCCCGTTAGGCAATGAATAAAAGTTTATCCCTTGGATGGTTGACAATATTTTCCTTTTGAGATTCTTCTTAGTTGCATCTGTAGCTTGATGATCATTTTTTTCTAATTCGTCTGTAAGAATTGCTGTCATCTCAATGAATTCCACCAATCTTGGTCGCTCTATCAGGTCAATGCAATATTCAATGATAGTTTCAAACGCTTGGGATTCGATTATTTTATAATCGTTCTCTTCTTGATTTCTTGTGTCGCTTTCATTAACAGGCTGAACGTAGTTTGTTCGAACATAGACTTTATAACAAGATGTATGGTACTCCGCCTCACTCGATATCAAATCTTTGGAAAATACCACTGCCAATATGTTATCATCCTTTCTTGCCAGTGCTGCTTGCTTGAGTCGAGTCTGCTCGAAACTCCATACAGTCAGCAAGTTTTTCCTTTGTTCTTGAGTTCCTTTGGTACTTCTTTTTGGAGCAAAATATGCAGGATTTTGGTAATATGTCAGGACAAACCTTTTTTTCCACCCGCTTCAGATTGAAAGCTTGCCTTGTGAATCTTGTTGAGCCAGGTAATTCCTTGGCATTAGCTTCAGCAGATGATGTTTGCTGTTGTACCTTTAAAAGGTCCCTTTTCATTGTAAACAAAGATCGACAAGAACGATGGTAGGAAATATTGGGAATGCTGTCTCCAAGTTGCTCCTTCAATGATACTATAGGCTCATAACCTCTTACGACTGCAGCATTGACCAATGTTGACCACGATCTTTCATCTTGCAATTTCACTAGCTTCGTAGAATCGTTGCTACAATGTATAATACAACCCACGGCAGGCTGAATGTTTTCCATGATAGATCTGTATTTTGATTCTCTCAGATTCGAAATTCGAAACTTTACACGAAAGGCAACACTCTTTCAAAGAGCAATGCAGCTAGCAAAGCAGTTTTCACATTTGAAACCTAAATATGTCAATCAGTACATTTTTTTCGAGCTTTGTTGACATTTGAATTCACCTGTGGTGGCTATAAACTGAAAATCGCTCTTGAGGATAAGTTCTACTATGTACATTTTGATCATAAAAGAAACGGGATCATATAATTCTAGGCCCATAATCTATTTAAAGCACCTTTACTTCCGACCGGTTTTTTTACATATAAGCTACCGTTTTGAGCTTGCTATCATGCATATTCTGAAAGTAGAGGAAAAGGGCTATCCAATGATGTATGATATGTTTGTTCACCTCAGATGATACTAATTTCGAAAAAAATTGCAGCCTGGATTGAGAAACTTTTTGAAACTTAGTCCCTAATGAAGCTAACGATTTCCTAGTAAAAACAAAAATTATCAGTTACCCTGAGCTGCAAGTGTGCTTGTCTGATCTGCTCCCAGAACAACCATCTTTGCATCTTTCAGAGATTCTTTTGAAGCATCCAGAATTTGTTTATTAGTGACATTTTTAGCTGCATTGCTCATTATAACACCATAATCAACGACAATGCTTCCCTTAGTCATCTTCAAGACTCGTATGCCCACACAGCCAAAGATCTTTGTACAAACAACGACGTAAAGAACATTTTCGATTTCCACAGCCTTCAATTTAAATGGCCCGGTATTCGGATCACTGTACTCTTTTACGTATGTTTGCTTCAGTCTTAGGCCGGATACTTTGACAATTTTGCCCGTTGGCTTGATGCATTTTCCATTTTCAAAAACATAACCAGCTTTAAGACAACGGCAGGTTGCCAATGAACCAGGCACATTTGAGCATTCTGCACCATTGCCACATACGATGTTGCATCCATCTGCAAAATACAAAATACAAAAATATTTTTAAATGCAGTCAATCATCACAACCTCCATCAATATTGCACAGTAGTTGGGACGTAAAAGGAATAGCTCCTCTGTCCTTCTGGGTAATGGCAAATTTATATACCGGGTGTCCCAAAAAAGTATACAGATTTGGTCGACCCTATCGATCATAATTTAGCGCGAATCAATCCGAAATTATTTTTAAAACATACCTCGATGGTCAGCTTGAACATAGATACCTTGTTTGTTGATATTGGGGCTTTGAGAGTTGAAATATTAATCTTCAAAGGACAAACTCGCCTTCACCTCCAAACCAAAGCTTTGGCGTTTTGGCCTAAGCAAATTCTTGAAACACAGCGAATAAGTCAACAACAGACTTGAGAAAATGTGAAACAAGAGGAGAAAAATTAAACACTGCACAACAAATGCGTTTTACAAAACATGATTTACGCGAAATTTTTATCATCAAGGGAGCTCCAAAGCAAACTTCGTGAAATAAATCGTTGATATTAAAATAAATGAGGTCAAGAAACTTTTTGAATTTTTGGTCATGTCTTTTCAAGAAAACGTCCATTACCAATTAAAATATTGTAATACTAAAATGTACCATTTTTGCTAATGACTTGGTTCTTCTTAGTCATTTTCTGAGCTAAAAAAGCTATATCAGTGGTTTTCAATGAATTATGATAAATTG
>REGM01000291.1:90941-101925 GCA_004194415.1 Aurelia aurita
CAGAATAGATCATTTTACATGTTTCAAATCTCAAGAAGCTCAACATTAATAAACTCTGCAATAAGGATGTCCTGGGTGGATTTTATTCAAAACATTAATAAGCGGGGGGGGGGCGTTTAATCCGGACTCAAGAGTACTAGCAAAATAAATTGTTGATGATTTTTCAAAGTTGTGACCCTTTTTGGGGAAACTCAGCACTTGATAGATAACGGAGAACAGTTTTCTTATTAGCTAACGATACTGACGATAGCCTGGCGCGTGAATCCAAAGAAAAAAGGCAAAATGGGTCATAGTGGGGCAATATGGGTAATGGACAAGTTCATGGATTTCACTTTTATTGTGCTTAACAAAGCAAAATGTCTGTCATGAACAAAGACATTTTTACTCATTCAACAAGCTTTAAGTTTATAATCAAGGTCACACTTTGCCCAAGTTTAGCAGCACAAAATCAAGTGACCTATTTTGCCCTCCGAGTTGACATGGAATGAGCGGGCGCTCTCACTCATTTTGCCCACTCCACCCTAGAAATTTACGATAATAAACATGGCGACAAGGAACTTTTTACCAAGATGCCTTGCATTCTCCAATCGAATCCCTATAAAATCGTTACAGATCAACTGGAATGCAATGCATCTTGGTGAAAAGTTTCTCGCCGCCAGCTTTAGCGCTACGTCTATTCTTAGGATTCAAATTGGTGTGGAAATGAAAATTCATACCTGTCGATGTAAGTGACTTGATCTCCCACAGAAGTTTAAACACGTCCCAAGTTGCAAAAGTAGCCAGAGAAACACTTCGGGCACCAGAGAAATCACCCAGTGCATGTGCATTGATGAATACTTGCGTTTCTTTGGAAAGATTCATTTTTTTCATGACGTCATCGACGCTTTTTGTTGACACTGGGCCTAATGCGAAGAGCGTGTTGAGGGATAAGGTAGAAAGCTCTGCGATAGGCTTCTGATACTTTTGCAATAACTCCTTCATAGGTGTAAACAAAAACACGGACTCGATGCCAAGGTTGATGATTCTATGTCCAATCCTTTCTGTAGAGAGTTGGAAAATTGCTTGCCCAAACAATACCTCTGCATCAACAGTCCTAACCCTGGCAAGGAGTCGCTCTTGCTGTACTGTTAGATTGATAGCTACTGAGATTTCTTTGAGTGACACATTAGAGTATTTGCCTGTCAGATCAATCAAGCTTTGTTTCATTAATTCATCATGGTTGATTTCAAACATGGTTTTGATGTCGTTTAGTGTCACATTCAGCGCAATAAAACGGATTGATTTTTCTATTGCTTTGATGCTATCGTTTAAGCTCTTTCTTGTCAAAACTGCATCAAACAAATCATGAAAAGACAAATGATACAACTGCCTGTAATCAATCCTCTTTCCAACCGTTTGAGAAACAAATCCAGCTAACTGTCCGAACGTAGTGCTTGAGATCAGCTGAATGATGCCACTCTGTAGCTTGAATTCTGTTGCAATGACGTTTATTGGGAATCCAAGGATATTTTGAGCTGCGTGAGTGACACTAATTTTGGTAATTTGTGACACTGTCATATTGTTGTAATACCCTGCGACAATGATCGGGAAACGAGCAAAAGCTGAAAATAGAAAACAACATTATGGGTTAAGGTTAAAACAACTTGGCATAAGGTGCAAGGCTTCGGATTCGGGTCAAATTTCCTATTCAAATACCTCCTCGTCAACTTCTTAAAACCTCCCATTATTGTTTACAGCTATGGTAACATTACAGGTAGACAGGCTGTCTAAGACAACAGAACATACCAGAACCATATTGTTTAATATTTTCGTCTAACACTATTTGCAGCATCTTGTCAGATAAGGTTTAAACATAGTCATATGGTTTGAATTTTAGAAGACATATTTCAAAAATATGTTTTTGTTTTTGTTCTCGTTTCTTTTCTTTTGAATCTATCAGATGAACAATTTCTGTCTTTGAAAGTTCAACTTATCTAACTCCAAAAGTTCACCCAGTGGTCATAGATCATAGATCGAACTTTTATAAAAGTTGACTACACCGGGTGAGTCAGAACAATTTTGAGACAGTCGCGACCATGCAGTTGCCAAATTTTGTCAGGTTCTTAAAAAACTTCTATCTATTGAACGTACTGCCAATGTTATTACTTATTGCATGGCCATTTTATTACTTAGACAATTTAGTTTGCCCAAATCAGTCATTCTCAAATTACAAGTAATTTGATAAAAATGTACAATTTCAAAATCCTTCAAAACTGGACTAAGTTAATAAATCCTTGATCAAATTTGCTATACAGCTTCAGGGTGTTTCAGAAAAAACGCAACCCAACAATAATTTCAAATTTTCAAAAAACGCAACAAGATTTGAATAGATGTACTGTATACCATCTGAAAGCACAACCTATTGTCTTTTCAATGATATGCAGTTTGGATACATTAATGGAAGTATTTATTATTTAATTGATACTTTAGTAAATATGGCCTATTTTAGATGCAGCATGCTGTAATAGCGAAATCAAGACATTTTTCACCGTAAAAAGTTACAAAACAGATTTTGTGAAAACATTTCAGGCCTAGAAGCACTTGAGATGATGGCCTTAGGTAGGGAACATACATATTTACTCCCATGAGACACATTTATTTAACAATGATGAAATAAGCTCTCCCAAAGATGGGTTTCTGCCTGTGTAAATGTCCTACTACTTTCCTGCATCTAAAATAGGCCACACTTACTAAAATACAAATTAAGTGATAAATAATTCAAGTAATGTCCCGAAGCTGGATATCATGGGAAAGAAGATAGATTATGCTTTCAGATGGTATGCGTTGAATCTATTCAAATATAATCCTTTTCTGAAGATCTCGAATGAGAGTCGGTTGCGTTGTTTTAAAAACCCTATATATACAGTAACTCTACTAGAAGAAAATGCATTTGAACTTTGAAAAAAACGAATGCTTGAACACATACCTTTCAAGCCACGAATCGACTGCAGAAGCTTCATTACAGTCTGGTTGCCAATGTTTTGTGATGCGATTAACAAAATTTTGTTGCTAAGCAGCAGGCGTATTGATGTAGACTGAATTGATCTGTAGTAGACAGGAGAAACTAAACTGGCTCTCAACAATCCTTCTGCGGATCCTGTTTGCAGTCTGGCTGATAAGACAACATCTTTAAGACTTGCTGCCATGAGATTGCTCAGTTTCAATGTGTTTAATTTCGCAAAGAAAGCTGGATCCTTGTCAGAATTGATAACGAATGAAGATAGTAGTTGATTAATCGACGTCTTGCTTAGTACAGTAGCTTCTCCACGATACTTCAGGAAATAGAGCCCCTCTTCGATTGTGAAGCTTTGAAGCACTTCCAACTTTGAGTTCCAACTGGGTTGCACAAGCGAAATATTAGCACCAGACATGTTATATACCAATCCAGGCACTGTCATACCTCCTAAAACGGCATTATTGATGCCATACATATCCATAATGACATTCAACTTTACTTGTGAGGTGATGAACGAAAAATCTTTCACGAAATCCTTAATCCCATCGGCAGCGCTTCTGTGAAGGAAAATGGCCTTCGCAAGGGAATCAAGCGACAAAGTATAAAAATGCCTTAAATCCGCTGAGCTGTTTGTTATTTGCTTTGCATAAACAGGCAGTAAATTAAACATCATCCCTTTGGCAGCAACAAACTGAGCATCTGAAGCGAAATACAGTCCTTTGATGATGGTTTCCGGGAGACCAGTTAGGTTGACTGCTAAATCGATGACATTAAAACCAGCAAGCATTTTGAGGGAAATGCCTTTCAGATATGCTGTATACACAATAGGCTGCTTAGACCGCAGAATACGTGCTGCAAGCCAAGTTGAGAATGTTTTTAAAAGCTGAGAGATGGTCATTGAATCAAAATCTGATTGGTTCATTTTCAGCATTGTTGTGATTTCAGAAATTCTTGTTTGGTTCAAACCGACAATTGAAATGCCTCCCATTAAACTTTGCAACAACATCAAATCAATTCCAGATATGTCAAGACTTAGGCTTGCAACTGTGTTTGACAAAATAATTGATTGATTAATCGAATACATTTGTTTCAATATAGAAACAGGCACTTTTGTCAAGATATACCCAAAATCTTTCACAAAATCTTTTGTCCCTTCTGTCACATTTTTGTGTACCAGCATTGCCTTAGCGATCGAATCAAATGACATTGTGTAGTAATGCTTCAACTGTGATACCTGATTCATTGTACTCTTCACATATGCTGGCAAGCTTCCAATTGTCAACGATTTGGCAATCATGAAATCGGCACCAGAGATATTGTATAGAGCCTGGATCATCGTTTCGCTAATTCCAGTCAGCTCGACGGCAAGTCCAATTAGCTTGTATGCTGGCAACTTTGAAATTTGAATTCCTTTCAAAAACGCAGCATAGACAATTGGCTGTTTGGTAGTCATCAATCCCATTGCAATTTGAGATGAAAATGCTCGTAAGAGACCTTGTATAGACATAGAATTGAGTTGTGACTGGTTCAGTTTCAGCATTGTCATCATATCAGAAATTAATGTTTGATTTAGATACATATTTGAAGAATCACCAATTGAACTTTTCAACAGCATTAAATCAATTCCTGACATTTCAAAAGATAGGCTTGCGATAGTATGAGTCAGCAGAGCTGTTTGGTTGATTGAATACATCTGTTTGATATCAGCAAATGTCACTTTCGTCAAAATATACCCAAAATCTTTCACAAAATCTTTTGTCCCTTCTGTCACATTTTTGTGTACCAGCATTGCCTTAGCGATCGAATCAAATGACATTGTGTAGTAATGCTTCAACTGTGATACCTGATTCATTGTACTATTCACATATGCTGGCAAGCTTCCAATTGTCAACGATTTGGCCATCATGAAATCGGCATCAGAGATATTGTATAGAGCCTTGACTATCGTTTCGCTAATTCCAGTCAGCTCGACGGCAAGTCCAATTAGCTTGTATGCTGGCAACTTTGAAATTTGAATTCCTTTCAAAAACGCAGCATAGACAATTGGCTGTTTGGTAGTCATCAATCCCATTGCAATTTGAGATGAAAATGCTCGTAAGAGACCTTGTATCGACATAGAATTGAGTTGTGACTGGTTCAGTTTCAGCATTGTCATCATATCAGAAATTAATGTTTGATTTAGATACATATTTGAAGAATCACCAATTGAACTTTTCAACAGCATTAAATCAATTCCTGACATTTCAAAAGATAGGCTTGCGATAGTATGAGTCAGCAGAGCTGTTTGGTTGATTGAATACATCTGTTTGATATCAGCAAATGTCACTTTCGTCAAAATATACCCAAAATCTTTCACAAAATCTTTTGTCCCTTCTGTCACATTTTTGTGTACCAGCATTGCCTTAGCGATCGAATCAAATGACATTGTGTAGTAATGCTTCAACTGTGATACCTGATTCATTGTACTATTCACATATGCTGGCAAGCTTCCAATTGTCAACGATTTGGCCATCATGAAATCGGCATCAGAGATATTGTATAGAGCCTTGACTATCGTTTCGCTAATTCCAGTCAGCTCGACGGCAAGTCCAATTAGCTTGTATGCTGGCAACTTTGAAATTTGAATTCCTTTCAAAAACGCAGCATAGACAATTGGCTGTTTGGTAGTCATCAATCCCATTGCAATTTGAGATGAAAATGCTCGTAAGAGACCTTGTATCGACATAGAATTGAGTTGTGACTGGTTCAGTTTCAGCATTGTCATCATATCAGAAATTAATGTTTGATTTAGATACATATTTGAAGAATCACCAATTGAACTTTTCAACAGCATTAAATCAATTCCTGACATTTCAAAAGATAGGCTTGCGATAGTATGAGTCAGCAGAGCTGTTTGGTTGATTGAATACATCTGTTTGATGTCGGCAAATGTCACTTTTGTCAAAATGTATCTGAAATCTTTTACAAAATCCTTGGTCCCTTCAGTGATATTTTTGTCAATCAGCAAAGCCTTTGCCATCGATTCAAACGACAAGCTGTAGAAGTATTTGAGATCCAAACTGACATTCATGACTTGTGGAATTAGCCCAAACTTTACTGTTTTGGCTATCATATAATCACCGTCAGGCATTACATACAACTTTTTTACAACTGTGTTCGATATTCCCGTTATCCTTGTCACCAAATCAATGATTATGAAATCTTTCAACTTGCCCAAGGCAACTCCTTCTTTAAATGCAGCATAAACGAGAGGTAGTTTCCCTTTTGCACGACCCTTGCTTAATATTACTTGAAATTTCTTCAGGAACGTTATTCCCTTTTGTTGAAGGACATCTTGGAGTGATGTGTTCGTCATATTTGACATCTCGCCGATTGTTATTGATTCAAATAGCAATCTTTCCGCTGTTGTATTCAACTTGTTTTGTATCACTGAAAAGTTAGATTTACTCACTCTATTCTTATTGACTCCAATAAGACTGAAGACAGTGAGCTCCATTGGTTGTGATGACAAACTACCAATCGGCTTATTCATTTGTTCTGTAAAAAAGAAAGAAATTACAACATGCAGCAGGGTGAGCATAGGGCTCAAATCTTTACAAAGGTGGTGTTAAATTCTGTTACATTTTTCTTTGATTGAATGGCTTGAAAGGAACTCAGGGTACTTTGCTGTAATTCTGCCTAGAAACTTTTTTATATCTTGATTTATATTTTCAAAATGGCGACGTTTTTCTTTTTGTTGAAAGAATTCATGGAAAGTTTTGAAAAATTAAAATCATTGTAAATCAAATATCAAAAAAGGAAAAATAATGCAATCCTCAACAAAACCATAGTTCATGAAGTTCTAAAATATGATTGCAAGCAGAAATCTGTCATTGTTCTGGTCTACGATTTAGAAATTTGATGATGTCCCAGCTTCAAATAGAAAATATGCTGCTATTTTGAAAATAATCAAGATATAAAAAGATTTCCATGGCAGATTTATAGCAAAGTACCAGAAGGTCCTTTCAAGCCATTCAATTCAAAGAAAAAGATAGTAAGATTTTACACAGCCTTTTTAAAGATGCTATGATGGTTTTGACGCAAGCTCTCACTTTGACTTCCTTGTGCCATAAGTTAGCAATTATTTGTCTGATTTACACAAACAAGATCTTAAATTCTAAGTTGGAGCTTTTCTATTCAAGAGTATAAAATTTGAGTAAGCTCAGATTACAGCCCCTTCACGGCAGCTGTTCAAACAGGAGAAAACTTGCTTTGAACACTGACCGGGTGAGTCAATAAAACAGATACCCGTTTGGTTCCTGAGTTTCAAGATAATAATATTGGCAAATATATAATTTAATAGTAAACATGTTCACATAAATTTTAAAATTTACTCGATTGAAATCGGCCATTCCGTTCTGAAATTATAAGGGATTTGCTAGAGGAAGCCCATTCAAGAAACCTTTAAAAACGCAATGAAGTCACGATCAAATTTTCTTATATTTCTGCTTTACAGCAATGACTTGTGCATGCTTTAGCTCATGCTATCTCTTCGGGAGGACGAAAGTGCCGTCCCCAGGAGCGTAATAAATTTATTCCGGGCGATTTCTTCTTCCCAAGAGAATATCACGTGCTAAAACGCGTTCAAGTCATTGCTGTAGGTCAGAAATATTTGGAAAATTTGATCGTGATTTTATGGCGTTTTTGAAGTTTTCTGAATGAGCTTTTTCTGGAAAATCCCTTATAATTTCAAACAGATTGGCCGATTTCAGTCAGGTAAATTTTAAAATATATTTGAACATGTTCACTACTAAATAATATATTTGCCAATATTATTGCCTTGATATCTAGGGAGCAGTGGCCTTGCAAACAGAGATTGTTTTTATTGATTCACCATGGGTAGTAGGAAAAGCGGAATGCGTTTTGGATTTATCCAGTAGTATCAAGAATCAGAACTATTAGGCCTACCTTTGTGCATGTTCTCTGTGTCGATCTTCTCCGTTGTCCTATCGACTTTGCATTTTCAGAAGGCTGCAGTCGCTTTCCGTCCACCTCTCCAAGCGTCATTTTTTTTAAAGTTGTTGTATGTTGTTCCGTAAAGCTCCTGATTCTTGATACCACTGGATAAACCCGAAACACATCCCGCGATTCCTACTACCCATGGATTCACCCTGTAGCCTGTACAGACATGTCATGGGAATGGAGAATTCATATCAGAATATTTCATCAAAAATAATTTAAAAGCTGTGATATGAAAATGCCTGATTCACAAGCAAATAGATTCCACATCACCCGACATGTCTCTTGAACAGTTATATTTAAAATAAACGAGAGGTTCTAACGAGAAAAATGCTCTCTCATCAAAATTTGAATCGTGTTTTTCAACATCATAACCAATCGGCAGAGCAAAACTGTCGGCAGAGCTTAAAAAGACTTGTAAATAGACACAGACACAGGCAAAATCAGAGGTTGCTTCAACACCAGTGGGTCATATATTCATCATCAATGCCAAAATCAAGTAAAGATTGTGATAGGAATTTCTAGCGAGTCCTAATGTTCGTAATGAATAAATTAAAATGTTGTATATAAGCAATAATGCAACGGATCTAGCGGTTCTAGAACTGGAACTGTGCAACATAAGAGCTACAGGCAATGACATTTACATGTGTGTGTTTCATTTTTTTCATGTAATCTTATTTTTAACCACGCCACGCACGACATCCATTCAGTTATATAAAAAAAGTAAATTGCAATAAAAAGTTACGATGATAAACTCTATAGATTTAAAAATACGTTGTCCCTAAGTATTGATTTTCCATGGATTCGTGCAAAATTAGTTTCTGTTAGCTCAAACGTTGAGATTTTAAGCTCTTCTTTAATCGTACAATAGTTTCGGTATCTCTGATCGGTTGTGGGATACTATTCCAAGCTTTTGGACCTGTGTACAAAAAATTCTTTTGGTATGTTCTAATGTCAGTTTTAGTACATGGAGATCCTTGCTGTTCCTTGTGTTGTGTATCAAATAATCTCCTTTCATGGGGGGGGGGGGTTCTAGGCTAAATTAAGGACCTGTGTACAAAACACTTCTTTTGGTATGTTCTAATGTCAGTTTTTGTACATGGAGATCCTTGCTGTTCCGTGTGTTGTGTTGTGTTGTGTTGTGTTGTGTTGTGTTGTGTTGTGTTTTGTTGTGTTGTGTTGGGTTGTGTTGTGTTGTTTTGTGTTGTGTATCAAGTAATCTCCTTCGTAAATCAGAAAGTGGACAGTTAGTTATAAGCTTTTTTTTCTCAGGCTTCTTTGTACATCTATTATATACCAGTGCCCACATATTAGTTCGTTTCTTTGTTGTGTCTTAAAACCCTATTTTGGTTGGGGGGCAAATTTGTCCCCCCCCCAGTAGATTTTTTCTGATAACTCCGCAATTTTCCGGGACTGACCCTGTCAAAATCGCAAATTCTCAAATCTCAATTCTCGCGAAAAAAGCAGCAAAATCGCAATATTTTGCAAATTTCTTTTGCAGAGTAGTGTTATTTGATGTATTCTATCATAATTTTCATGCTTGGATGGAAATTGTGCTCTAAATTTGATTTTATCTCATATTTCCTGATTTTGGTTGATTTTGCCGCTTTTCTGGACCACNTGCATAAACTCTTAGTTGTGTGTGCATAACATATCATCAAGTAGACGCAAGGGAAATGGCAATTTGAAGCTATTACCTGAAATATTGGCTATCTCGTTGTGTTCCAAGAATGTTGCCTGCGCGGAGCCAATGAACAGACAGATCACCATGAAGCATCCTGGATGAGAGGCCCACTTTTGAACCATTCTCCCCATACTGAATTATTAAACTGTTTTATTCGTGCAATGAAATATCCAATTTTACCTGAAAAAATGAAAAATACTTCATGAAAATTGGTCTAGCTATGAGACCTACTTAATCTTATTTGTACCATATACAGTGGGAAAAGATGTAAAGTCACCTGGTCCACACTGCCAGTGGCGGACTGGTCCGTCAGGAAACCAGGAAATTTCCCGGTAGACCTTTGTCAAA
Organism: Aurelia aurita; assembly: GCA_004194415.1. Lineage (NCBI taxonomy): Eukaryota > Metazoa > Cnidaria > Scyphozoa > Semaeostomeae > Ulmaridae > Aurelia > Aurelia aurita. Next base: position 100,967 of record REGM01000291.1, read on the forward strand.
GACAATAATTGCTTAAAGGCACAAAATGTGTTTGCTGGGGGGCCTTCATGACATATAAATTTATGCCACTTTAACAAATTCCAAGCTAAATTAAGTACATGCCAAAATTTTTTGCTCGCTTCGCTCGCACTTAATTCGTACGCATTCTTGGTTTTTTTTCAGTGAAAGCGAACATCAGCTTGCCAATAATAGGATGGTGTTTTTCTAAATAAGGGTGTTTACCAGCATTCTAAAGGCCGTGGTTGTAATAATTTTCCCGGTGGCAAGCCCCCGGACTCCAATTGTAACTCCCTTCCCTAAACGTTGCACCCTACGAAGTGGACCTTTGGCAACACAATACACAAGTGCATACAAGCGAAGACACTTTGCACACATTTTAGTTTGATATAAAAAATATATAGGGCCTTAAACCGGGACCAAAACCTTTTTGGGCCCTTACCAGCTAATTTCCCGGTAAGGAATTAGTATCCCAGTCCGGCCCTGCCCATTGTATATAGCGGTATATAGTACTTACAATTCAACAGATGTACAATTCATCAGACAAAAGTAAAGTCCGCCTCACATTAGATGTCATAAACAATTGAAGAATTCTTGAGTGGAAGGAGAGGAAAAAAGAAAATCTTTAAAGCTTAATGAAATAGATCATTAGAAACTCTTTGAAGAAAGATAATTTAGCTGAAAACTTTAGATTTTCTGATGAAGCTCACCAAAAAAATTAACAAACTTTCAAGTCTGGAAAACTACAAACATAGTTTTGCTTGTTAAGATTTTTTAAAGAAACTTTTAGCACTCATACCTATGAGAATTTAAGAACCTTTCAGCAGTTGGTCAAATTCTCAGTTTCTGAACAAAAATGCTCTGAACAATAGCGGTTATCGTATGTAGGTTATAGAAGCAGGGCCGTCACGAACAGTGGGGTGTGGGGGGTGTGACACCCCCCCCCCCTGGAAAAATGCGTC
>REGM01000291.1:102563-171814 GCA_004194415.1 Aurelia aurita
AATTAGCTTGTTGGTTATGACTGAATCTATGGCCTTTTCCATATAAATGCATTTTTGTCATTGTTAGGAAGTAGCAGCAGTTTGGAATGACCACGCCCAATGACCACGCCTTTTGTCGGCAAATTTAAAGCTCACACCCACCCCCCTTCCTCGAGTACCTTCGCGACGGCCCTGTATAGAAGACTGACGATGAGACTGACGCTCGAACAGAATTGGGCCAAAAGGGCTAGGGGCTGCGGCCACAGTAAAACACGAAGCCGCCAGACATTCCAGTTACTGCCATTTACAATGCTTGGCGGGTATTTAAAAATCGTATTGTAATGCCGGTATGTGAAAACAAACAGTCGCGACTACTGCTTTCAATAGTATTTCAAATGCAAATTAAAATTGTTAACCTGCTATTTTTAGCTTGACAAAAGGAACATATTTTGTTCAGTCATGATAAAATTTCCAAAGCACGCAAAGCTTCTAGAATCATCTAATCTTCCAAGTTTATATCTATAAAGAGCTAAAACTCACCATATTTCTATCTATAGTAACGGTCATCTAATTTCCAATATTTTTAAGAATGCAACGGTGGAACATTCAGGGGTGGTGCCAGAAATCTTCCGACAGAGGGGCTGGAACTTCCGACAGGGGGGCTAAAATGACTAAAAAATGCAGTTTTCATATATCATTTTGCCAAAATCGCCCCGAAAATAACTCAGAATGTCCTCCGACGGGGGCTAGATGCTTCCGATGGGGGGCTGCCCCTGGCGCCATTCCTGGGAACATTGCAGACATTCTTCCTGTCATGCAGAGGTTTTGAAATTAAGGTGTACACTTTTTCGCCTACGACTGCAATTTTGTAGTAAGAAGGCTTCAGGATATGTTTTAATCGGAATAAGCGTTTTCAATATTGTTTCGGAAAGAAATGAAGGAAAGAGAGAAAAAAGAGAAAAAAGAAAAATGGAACAAAATAAAGCAAAGAATAAACGGAAATGAAAGGAAAAGAAAGAAAGAGAACAGAAATAAAACAACGTGAGTAAATATAAAGGATAGGAACACATTCAGGCTTGGGCAAAGGAACCTTCAGGAAGACAGTAGACCATCACAAAAAAGTGTACAGGAGGAACATTTTCAAATACGCAATAGGCATATTGTAATTGATATTTTGGTCATCCCAGTCAGTATCCCCCTCTCTGTCAGCGGTTTTACCCCAGGGGGGCTCCCTATTGGTAGGTGACCGGGGTCAGACATTTTTCGGTTCGGGAAACGTTTACACCTTTGGGTACACTTTTTTGTGTAAAACTGGTATATTTTGGGGGTGGCTTTGAAAAACATTTGACAAGGTGAGTGCTAAGCTGATTTTTTCTCCAAAATATTGCACGCAGTAGAAAAATGCATAATACCTCTGGTTTTTATATACTATGTAGCAATGAGTATATGTTTGGGTTCTAAAAATTTCCGAAGTTTAGTATATTTTTGGGTAGTTTAGCAATCCCTAGCCTGCATCACAGACCATAACGAAGGAGAGTATATATGGTCGGTCTGTGTGATGGACTCACTTTTGTTGTCCCAACGACTTCAGCATAAATTAAACAAACAAAGAGCTAGACAAGCCAATATCATTATTTGAATAACAGATTTCACAAGACCTCTGTGAAACTGGGACAACAAAAGTGAGTCCATGACACAGACCATAACTCCCCTAGGGGAGGGGGGCACTTCGATAATTTTGTACCGGGTATGTGCTGCTGGACAGGGTATCGTTTTTAGCGATTTTGCTCCCAAACAGTGTATCCTTTTTCACAAAAGTGCTCCCAGAGGGGTGTATAGTTTNCTTCGATAATGTGGTACCGGGTATGTGCTGCTGGACAGGGTATCGTTTTTAGCGATTTTGCTCCCAAACAGTGTATCCTTTTTCACAAAAGTGCTCCCAGAGGGGTGTATAGTTTTGAAATAATTGCTCTCCTACAGGATTTTGAGGAGGAATTTGCAATTTTGCTATTGTTTTTTTGCCAGTTTGCTCCCAGACAGGGTACTCAATTTGAAAAAATTGCTCCCACACAGGGTGCAAAAAAAAATTTCATTTTCTCAGAGGCACACCCTGGTACATTTTCAGGTGAAGTGCCCCCCCCGGGATACCTCCCCCTCATTATGGTCTGTGACGCAGGCTAAGCAATCCCTAGCCTGTGGACACAGGGCAAGATAAGACCTAACAGTGCTGTAGAGCTGGGGGGCTCAAGGGGGCTCAGCCCCCCTAGTTATTTGTTTGGTTATTTTGGGGGGCTTTAGCCCCCCTAGTTATTTCAACAAAATTATAATTTTCTGATGAAATACTGTAAATATCTTTGTTCTTACAAGCTGTTTCTTATTAAAAAACAGTACCGTATAACAAGAATAGCATTTCCACCACAAAAAACAATGCCAGATAGAGTGAAAAAAATTTGTATCATTAGCAAAATGTTTCAAGCCGTTGTCAATTAGATATCTAAATCTTCATCGACTAGATATCTAAATATCATTATAATATATTCATTCAATTAAACAGTGCACTTTTTATAATACACTCATTGTTTATAAGAAACTTGGCCCTAAACTTTGTAGTATAGGGTTTCTCAACTTTGTGCCCAATTCTTATAGTAAAAGTTTCTTGTACAGTTTCTTCATCTTTCATAAAATTGAATTTTACAATGTATCAAAATTCACTGAGGACTGCTTTTTGAAGCAAAAATTACAATAAAGAACCAAATCATAAACAAAAATGAGACTTTTAGTATTATTTGGGTTGGCAATACATTTTCTGTATAAAAAACTTTGCAACTCACAACAAAAAATGAAAAAGTGTCTTAACTTTGAATTGACCTCTGATCGTTTCTAGTGGAGTTTCTTGATTTTCTGGAAGAGGCTACTAACATTTCTTATAAGAGGTTTCTTATAAAAACAATGAATGTAGAGGCATTTTCCGGCAATGTAAAGGGCAAGGTCTCAATTTTCCCAGGGGCCAGCCCCTGGACCCCCCCCCCCAATTGTACTCACTCCGCTTGCAGCCCCCCAATATGAAGTTTGTTCCGACGGGCCTGCTACCTGAGCCCCCCTAGATATGGATCCAGCTCTAAACCACTGCCTAAGAACCCTGGGGGGCACTTGGCCCAAATATATAGGGGTGTGTGCTTCTGAGGTTCTGTGATTCTTACCCTGTCTGGGAGCAATTTTTCCACTTAAGTACCCCTGTCTGGGAACAAAATGGCTAAGAACCAAAGGTCCAAGGCCTGTTCACAATCTAGCAATCCCCTAGCCTGCATCACAGACCATAACGAGGGGGATTATGGTCTGTAACGCAAGCTAGCATCCTCCCAGGTCCAGACCTTTTTTAGGGTGGAGAAGACGTCTTGTTTTTATTCTGTTTTGCTAGAAAGGAAGGGAAGCAACCTGTTTTACACAGCATACATCTGTGGAGAGACTGGAGAGGCTGGAGAGTCTTTATGCCTTTTGGCACACAGTGGTACCTCGCATTACCTCATCATATCCACAACCTTTATATTCGGTCATTTCAGCAAATTCGCCTTTTTCCGACATAAGTTTCAACTCGACAAACTGCTAACTTTGATCACTGACTGTTTAAACATCTATAAACAATCTGTAAAAATTGGTAGGATTAGGCAGAAGGTAGTGAGCATAGCATAGATACCTTCCTTGTGAAACAGATTTTACCTGATTTTACAATATCAAATCACTAACAAAAAATGTCACGTTCGTACAAAAAGACTTCGTCCTGCAACAAGTAAGAATATTGCCATTTTGATGCAGATACTACTCACCTCATCAGGCTAATTAATCATCTCGCAAATAACATGCAATCATGTTTTAATGTACGAAGCAATTAGAATTTACTCACCACGATCCACCACTTCTTTCACATGGACACGTTCGATGTCAACAAACTCACCACGATTCGCCACTTTTTCACATGGACACGTTTGATGTAAACAAGCCAAGTAGAGAACTTCCGCTGTGTGATCATGCTAGTTTATCATGCATTCATTCAACCTTTTCATATTCTTCTATTGTCTATTTGTAAGGAATTGAAAGGCCTTTTCTCCTACTGTTGCTTATGGTATTTCGCCTTCGGCCTCTGACCTGCTGGGCTGCGAGGCCGCAACGAAGACCACGGTCATTGACCCGTTCCTCCGCAGAGGATGCGTTTTTGAGAGCAGTTTTTTCCCTGACGTCATTTTCGACTAAGGGGGCTGGACTCCAGGGAAGAGGTCTCAATGAGGTCTGGTAAAAACGGTAACTAAGCAACTTAAGGCCATCCCAGGCTTCACTGTTGAGCTCTTCCTTCTCCTTCACAATCCAATCTTTCTTAACAATAAAACGCGTTTATCTCTCTATTTGTAAGGAATTGAAAGGCCTTTTCTCCTACTGTTGCTTATGGTATTTCGCCTTCGGCCTCTGACCTGCTGGGCTGCGAGGCCGCAACGAAGACCACGGTCATTGACCCGCTCCTCCGCAGAGGATGCGTTTTTGAGAGCAGTTTTTTCCCTGACGTCATTTTCGACTAAGGGGGCTGGACTCCAGGGAAGAGGTCTCAATGAGGTCTGGTAAAAACGGTAACTAAGCCACTTAAGGCCATCCCAGGCTTCGCTGTTGAGCTCTTCCTTCTCCTTCACAATCCAATCTTTCTTAACAATAAAACGCGTTTATCTCCTCCGCAACATCGACGACTGGGAACTAGGCTATTTTGAGAGGACGTGCGGCAGAATAGCCTGTGTTCCAGACCACTTGAAACGAAAGGACAGTGGTATGTGTGCAATGGTCTTTTCGTTTGAAGTGGTCTGGAACAAAGGCTAGCGGCAGAATTGCATGGAGAAAATTTACCAGTTTGGTGAAGAGTGGACTCGACCACGACTCGACTCGCGGTAATAGTCAATGACGCACAGCAGACTTACTAAAGTTAATTGGTAAATGCCACAGATCAAAACGTTTGAAAAAATTTGCTATATTTTTGATACAGCAAACACCCGAGTATAAAGAACCTAATGGATTTAGAACCAAGGCTTAAATTTTCAAATCAGACTCGCATTTCATTGTATAATTAATTCATTGAAAACAACCCAGGCTTCTTATGCGCGGGTGTTTACTGTGTCTATTCTAAAATTTATATAGTTATTGGAAAGCTCATGATTGCTCGTTTTATTAATTGCTTTGAATAGGTATTGAGGGTACAATAATTTTGGATGAAAATGGATGGGCCCCGAATCATTGTGAGAACAGTTCATTGATGACGGTCAAAGATTGAAAAGCTCGAGACAAGTTTGTTACATCTGCAATTATCATTCTGCTTATTTGATATGTGATGCCAAACATAAAAGACTAGAAGCACATGGCTTATTTAGCAAGTATGGATGCTACGAAGGATAATTCGTTTGCTTTCAATCTACAGTCCTGCTCCAGTTTTAAAACGAAGAAATACAATCCTAGACTCCATCTTTCTGGCATCGCGAGGTAGCTCGTTAAAGATCTTCCCACCATAGACACACTTAAGTCCAGTGATATGATAACGGTACTATCGAGCATATCCACTGCAAGTGTGGCTCTAAAATTAAAGTGTTCGTTTTCATGTATGGCAGTTTAACGCTATGATTATTATTCCTTGTATTTTTTTCGTGCTTTGTTCTTTCAAAATAGTCCTTAAATGGTAAGCATACATTCTTCTGTAGGCAGTCAAAACAAACTTGCAAAGTCTTTTCTTCATTTGATTATCAATGAAGGTAGAAAAAGCATATAATTGAGAGACAAGTTATNCATTCTTCTGTAGGCAGTCAAAACAAACTTGCAAAGTCTTTTCTTCATTTGATTATCAATGAAGGTAGAAAAAGCATATAATTGAGAGACAAGTTATTAGCAGTTCATATCAACATATCCAATGCATCTTGACTCAAGATCACTATTTAATACACAATACTTGCAACAAAACTGGTGTAGAAAAGAGGGTAAACAAAAGATCAGCAAAATACAGTGAAACATAAACAGTATACAACTACAAGAAGGTATGAAAATTCAAAGAAAGCATTATATACACAAAAAATACAAGCAGATTCTGTTTACCGAATGTTTTGATTACTAAGTGGTACTGTCGTGAGATTTCGTTTCCCGTTCTACCTTGACTTCTTCTTCGAAAATATTCCCCATTCAATTTTGTGCGAAGAAAAGGTATTCTCACTCAAAAATGAAATATTAGCTTTTATCCAATTTTATTCAAGAATAAGGATAGTTTAGATACCAAATCTTCAACTCAGTCACTTCAGAGGCAGAATTTAGTTACCCTGTCAGGAAGCCATACTTACCGCAATAAGAAGATAAAAGATGTAATGAAAAGAGAAAATGAGCAAATATTCGAAATGTTTTGCCTAAAGCCGTCTCGAGAGCAGGCTGACATTTTCCATGATTGTACAGATCAAAGAATGGTCTTTCTTTCCTCTTCTCACATTACTCCTCTCGAATTATTTCGCTCGAGAATTTTGCTTACTTTTGCTATTTCGATAATTAAATAGGTATCAAGATTTCTTTGACCGCTGCAAAGGTAAAAATTCGTAAGATCCGCACTCTCCTTAACTGCTCCAGCTTCAAATACTTCGGTTGAAAGCATAAGTTTCGGAGAATACTTCCCTCGACGTATTCTCATTCCCCAACTTTCAATCAAAGTAAAGCTTTCATATCAATCATTCCTGCTCTAGGCTAGGATCGAGGACAAATATTAAGCACATGGATAAAAAGTGAAAAGATGCAATTAGCCATGTATATCTAAAAATGATCACTTGACAAGGCTACAGCACAAGATATAACCAAAATTTGAGACTGAGCATTCAAATGACGTTTTCAAAAGAAACTTCCGCTATATGAATATTGAAAAGCAGTAGCTGTTTGGTTTGTAATTGTACTCTGTAGTCTACCTTTGTTGTAATAAGTTTTGATATTAAATAATCATACTGCATTGCATCAATAAATTCTAGAAGAAAAGCTATACATTCAGTGATGCTAAATCAGTTAGTATTTGTATATCAATAAAAGCAAATAAGTCTGCAGATGAGCATGTCTTTTAATATCGGCAAAGAAAACGATAGACAGTGTGTGGCCGCAACTTCTTGAAAGCTTGAACTAACAAAAAATTGTTGGCCTTCGACATTTCTAATGCTGTAGAAGAAGCGACAGATTTGAGATCGTTTATATTTGAGAACTTTATGTGCTATAGCCCTGTTAAGAATATAAGTGCATTCCATCCGCAATACTAAATATATAAGATATATTTACATTTCAAAGAAAATTGTTGTTGAAGGTTNGATGGTAAATCAGTTAGTATTTGTATATCAATAAAAGCAAATAAGTCTGCAGATGAGCATGTCTTTTAATATCGGCAAAGAAAACGATAGACAGTGTGTGGCCGCAACTTCTTGAAAGCTTGAACTAACAAAAAATTGTTGGCCTTCGACATTTCTAATGCTGTAGAAGAAGCGACAGATTTGAGATCGTTTATATTTGAGAACTTTATGTGCTATAGCCCTGTTAAGAATATAAGTGCATTCCATCCGCAATACTAAATATATAAGATATATTTACATTTCAAAGAAAATTGTTGTTGAAGGTTCATATTAACAAATAATGTTCTACTATGTATCTAACCTCGATGAGGGCCACGACAGTATATCTGCATGCGTAAATACATTTTCAATACTTCTTCTCGAATTATAAGATTGTCACTGCTCAAAATTCTGTACAACTCTATCATATTCTACTATTGTTTCTATGTGCTTATTCCGAAGCTTTCTCAACCTTTGGAGTCTATGTGGCAAAGAGCAATTAGCTGTAGCACGTAAGAAACCAAGCTCCTTTGCAGCAATTTTTGCTAGGGTTCGTCTGCTTCTGCATAAAGATTTTGGATGCGTTACACAACGATTTGAGAACAATAACATCTACAATTTGATATCATTGTGCAGCACATCGCATTACAGTATGTTTGACCACAGTTTCTTCGGAGTTAAACTGCTGCATTGGCGTAGAAAGAGCTGTAGTATCTGCAACTCAATGATACCACTCTCTACTGTAATGCTATTTTGCCTAGCGGCAAGCTGAGTTTCTCTGGCCTGAGTTCTACTTGGCTGAGCTATGCAACAGACGCTGCTACTGGCTGCAAACTTTTGCATCCGAAAGGACATGCCATACCTCTACAATTGTCTCAAAGCAAATAGTGATGGGGCAGGTCGCTCCTCTTGCATTTTGTGACTGTTCATAAACTCTCCATCTTCAACGTCCGTATCTTCATGAAACGATGCAAAACGCACATCATCTAAGCCTATTCATCATTCAGCCATTATTCTTCATACATTAACCGGATCTCCGTTTGAGTCCGCGTTTGATACTGTTGATACCGTACTGCCAACACTTTGCAGTCTGGCAAATTTCGCATCAGCGCCTCTTTGCGGACTTCGTAGCTGGGGTGATAAATGTTTCATTCGATTTGGAGAGTATTTACCGTTCATCAAGGGTGGTGATGGCTGTTCTGATTTCCTGAAAGAAAAACAACACATTAATAATGTGCCACAGCTTAACAAATAAGCTAAATCATAATATTTCTACAGGAACTAAATTCGAGCGGAAAAATGCTGATTTTATCTCGTTTAGGACCTGCACATTTGGAGCATAGGTTCCAAATCTTTAAAAAGGTCGGTGTAAAATTCTCCAACCTATTTCTTTTAATTGAATGGTTTGAAAGAAACTGTAGCTACTTTGCTATTGTTCTACCGTTGGACTTTTCAGAAATCTTCAGTATTTTCAAAATTAGGAGAATTGAAGAAAATTTTGAAAAGAACTTAAAAACATCGTAACTTCTAATAGTTTATGAATGTCTACAACATGGTATCAAGCAACAACTACGACCCATGATCTAACTGTAAGTTGAGACGACCACCTACATGCCCTAAGCTATTTCATCAAAAACGCCGATGCTAAAATGGTTCAAAATTCGAGGTTCCAGGACTTGAACATGGAAAAACTAGTCAGTAGTACTTAGAAGAACCTTTCCTTGATCCAAAAAGTTTAAATACTTTAAATTTTCTGCAATAATCTTCCTGTTTAGAGGCAAATTAAATCCGGTAAAGCTGCTCGAATCAACGTTTGTCAGCATTGTTGTCGTGACAACTTGATCAACCAATCAGAGCGCGTTATTTGAGTGCTATTCGCCCATATTTGACTCGTGACTTTCTCTCGACTGCAAATACTGCTCTCTAATTGGTAGTTAGATTATAAGACTAGATGCTATTGATATAAAATCTACCCTTGTCAAGAAGATACTTACTTTCTGCTGTCATATTTTCGCTTTGCAAGAGCAGCTACCACAGTAATAAGAATACCAATGAACACACCAGAAAATATGAATATCAGTCGATCTTTTGTTGGGTCTGTGAATAAAGACAAATAACATTTAAAGCCTTGTTTGATTTCGAGAAAAGAAAAAGGTGGGAAAACCTTGGTCAAATAATAATGAATCTTTTTTATGAAGAAGAATTCAGCTATTTTAGTTATAGCCAACTGATTATAGTTATAGCCAATTCGTACTGGGTCTTTAACTATGCCACACTTTTGGACAGTCATTTCTTAATCTGCGATGCGAATGAATAAATCTGGTTGCTTTGCAAGACATATTTTCTAGATGTTCCTATGACCCTTTTAAAGTATACGTAAATAAGAACTTTTGCCTAAATCCTGATTAGCTGAACTTTCTGCCTTATTAAAATGTCATGAAAAATTGCAAAAAAATAATATGGCCTTTCTACAATTGGTCGCATTCGATCATATGTATNGGATAAGAGCATTTTTTCGATTTGCTGGCAGCTTTCACAATTTGAAGTAACAAAACCGTTTTGATTTCGAGAAAAGAAAAAGGTGGGAAAACCTTGGTCAAATAATAATGAATCTTTTTTATGAAGAAGAATTCAGTTATTTTAGTTATAGCCAACTGATTATAGTTATAGCCAATTCGTACTGGGTCTTTAACTATGCAACACTTTTGGACAGTCATTTCTTAATCTGCGATGCGAATGAATAAATCTGGTTGCTTTGCAAGACATATTTTCTAGATGTTCCTATGACCCTTTTAAAGCATACGTAAATAAGAACTTTTGCCTAAATCCTGATTAGCTGAACTTTCTGCCTTATTAAAATGTCATGAAAAATTGCAAAAAAATAATATGGCCTTTCTACAATTGGTCGCATTCGATCATATGTATAATATTCATTATGATTTTCTGGCACTACTAGTTTTTAACCTGGTCGATATTTGTTGCGCACCAGGAAAACAACTAAAGAATGCAATAGAGTAAAAGACAGCAAGTAAATAATTTTGGCAATAATGAAAATATTTCTACCTAGAGAAATGGCTGCAAGACGAACTAATAAAGCACAATCAAACACAAGAAGGGAAAACATGACGTTTGAGGACCAAAACTGGCATATGCAGGGTAAGGTACCATATTTATATACTTTCATTAAATTTCAATACTAGGGATTCTACTTTGACAGGGGGCGTCAAATTTTCAGCGCAAAATAAATTTTAAATTTTAAATTTAGATTTCTCGATTTTTCCTATACATACTGAGTATTAAACAGGCCTATTTTCACGAAAATTTCATATATGTACACATGTGATTCCCTCAAAGATACTTAAAGGTGGTCGCTAGAATTCAACGTGTTTATGCACGAGGGGTACTGGCAAGATTTTATGCAATTTTATCTAGATTGTTGAAATTAAAGGTCTCTACGCGTTCATGAGCAAAGAACAGTATCGTGTGTAAGTGCTGTTCTCGCCATATTTACAGGCCCCTCTATTTACTCTGTTAACATTTGTATCTGGCATTGTCAGAAGGCAGACGTGTTTTCTGGCATGGATATTCAAAGGATCGTATCAGCACGCGATCCTGTGGATAAGATAAGCCATGATAAACATGGAAGTAATTCTAAGTTGGGTATTAAAATAGGGGTATCTTCCTCGCACCAACTAATTACATACCGTGTTTTGAATTGCTCTGCGTTCCAGTGCTTTTTAAAGCTTCTCCTTCAATAGTATTGCGTTCTTTTCCTGTTAGATTAATCTTCAGAAATGGTTTTGTCCTGATCATATTTGATTCTATTTTCGTTTTCTGCTTCTTTTCCAACGTAGTTAAAATTGTGGTTCGGATTGGCATCGTGCTAGTCATTGTTGTTGTTGTTGCATTCTTATCCTCTTCCGTTCTTATTACAGTTTCCGATTCATCATGTTTACCAGTGATAGCAGGTTTGGTGAGTTGTTCTGTGGTGGTAATTTTTGTTGTTGTAACTGTAGTCGGTGTGGTGGTAGGTGTAGTGGTAGGTGGCCTTGTTGTGGGTGGCTTCTCACAGCACATATCTTTGCATTTGGAACATCCTTGAGCTATGAAAAGAAATTGAAGGAAATTAAAGATCTACAGCTAACCATGATCCTTTGCCGCTCCAAAGTAGACCTTCGTATGGAATGAAAATCTTTGCTGGCCTAAATTCTACTTTTTTTGCTTCCTATTCGGCACGCAAATGATCACGGTTAGCGATGGATCTTTAAGGCCCTACAGCTAACCATGATCCTTTGCCGCCCCAAAGTAGACTTTGTATGAAATGAAAATCGTTGCTGGCCTAAATTCTACTTGTTTTTCTTCCCGTTCGGCACGCAAATGATTACGGTTAGCGATGGATCTTTAAGGCTGCCTGCAACTTGTACACTACTCTGTTTTCATTTTGATCCGTTTTACTACTGAAAATGCTTCTTGTTTGCATCCCTGTTTTCATTCTCAATTTTTCATAAGTTCAAAGACTGGAAAACACTGTGCCATTCACACTGCTTATATGTGTTTTATTTCTGTTCTGTCTCCTCGTATCTTAGGAATGCCAAAAACTATTTAGCATTGCAAGACCAAAGGATATTTTGGTATTCTTACAGTTCAAATTCGCTAAAAAGTAACAAACTTGCCATGTCTAGTTGTGGTCGCCCTTAGAAGTTGAAACAAGCTCTGTTGAGGACAATATTAACCATCATAAACGCGTCATTATTTCAATAGAATATCAATCTTACCTGGGTCACATACTGTAACTTGCAATTTCATATTATGAGTTTTGCATCTCCCACCCTCTCTGTTCTTTAGACCTGCCTTTGTGCCATTTGATGTATCTGCAAGTAGAAAATTAATGTTGCATAAGAATAATTTTTAACTAAGAACGGTGATGATACCCATAGTGCATAACCGAGTTTAGTGGGCTAGTTTGCAAGTGCCCAGTTCGTTATATACGCAGTGATAAATTGAAGATATGCAGCTACATCCTGCTAGAGTCTGCACAATACAAAATAGGTTCAACATAAATAAAAATTACACTATTCTTTGACTTCGGGACGACTGCACTTTAGCGGACCAGCTTTATGTCATATCTCTCGAGAATGTATTTGACCAAATACCCTACTAACCCTAACTAAACCCTACCTTACCCCAACTGACCCTAACTTACCCCAACTAAATCTAACTTACCCTAACCAACCCTAACTTACCCTAAAAACCCCTTTTCAAAAACCTAACCCTGACCCTAACCCCATGACACATTACTTGCCGATATTGAAGCTGGTCCGCTAAAGTGCAGAGTAGCCAAGTGCATTTGCATATATAATGACACCGATGTTGATGATGATTATCATCGTCATCATCATGATGAATATGACGACGAAGATCAAAATGATGATCATGATAATGATGATGACGGGTGACAAAAGAGAGCGGCATGTGATTGCTTTCTGCAAATCAAGTATTCAACGTAAAATGGTCGTTTGAAAGACGATTTTGTAATCTTAGTGTATGCAACTTGCGAACTGCGTACGACTGGAACAAACAACTGGTACTATTTAGAAGCTGGGTCACAGATCAGAGTGGTCGTTTCTTTGAGATCTGGAGAACTCGTTTGATCACTTATCAAACACCTTTTCATCTTACATTCACTTGATTAAATATTAACTCTTCACTAGGGGTTTCTTAAAGTTTAAACTAAACAGGGATATGCGGCTATTTGATCTTCCTATGTTAAGTAAAGAAAGCCTATCTGTTATTTGCCCTCTGCCTCTCTTTTGGGCAAATATAATTTTGGATGCTTTCACAAGCTCCAGGAATACGATAAGTGTCATCTTGGCATGACAAGCTGAGTCACAGTTCCCTAGGGAGTTATTAGATTCCGATATGATGATAATATATCGGGAAATAGCAAGCAAGAAAATGCAGCAAGATATTTGTGAGTTCTAGAAGGGCCTAGAAGCTATAAAATTTNTCACTAGGGGTTTCTTAAAGTTTAAACTAAACAGGGATATGCGGCTATTTGATCTTCCTATGTTAAGTAAAGAAAGCCTATCTGTTATTTGCCCTCTGCCTCTCTTTTGGGCAAATATAATTTTGGATGCTTTCACAAGCTCCAGGAATACGATAAGTGTCATCTTGGCATGACAAGCTGAGTCACAGTTCCCTAGGGAGTTATTAGATTCCGATATGATGATAATATATCGGGAAATAGCAAGCAAGAAAATGCAGCAAGATATTTGTGAGTTCTAGAAGGGCCTAGAAGCTATAAAATTTCTCTTTCCTCTCTATCTTTCATGGTGTTTTTGAGAGCAAAAGTTTAGCAGTCGAACTCATAACAGCTATAAATATTTAACTCTAAACAGTAATTAAAGAAGATAAACTGGTGTGAAAATCATTAATTTCTTCAATAGGTCATTTAGTAGAAAAACCATGTATAGTTACCAACAAACCATAATTAGTACTTGACGATAATGTCATGATAAGGAGATAAACGCCTGTGAAAATCATCGTTTTCTTCGATAGGTCATTGTATAGCATTCGAGTTACCAACACAGAAGTTGATGATAATGTCATGATAATTAATTCATTATTATGACCACTCGTTAAAAAGAGATAAACACAAGTATTGAATTAGTAGACAAAGCATGTAGTTGTCAACAAACCATATTTAGAAGTTGATGATAATATTATGATAATTAATTCAGTATTATGACCTCTGGATAGATAAATTTAACGGTCGTCATTAGTTTTATAGATATGGATTCATTAAATATGATGGACTAGAAACAGTTGCATTATTGATTGACTTTCAAAACCACAACAGCATACTTGACCAGGCATTTCAAAACCTTACAACTTGTTCCCAGCATTAAAATGCTTTATTAAGATTATGCTACCTCTTTGTGGTGTCGTTGTATTTCCTATTGCTTACACTTACAGAGTGTGACCGTAGTCTTAAAATCATTTAATTTGTAGACTTTTTCTAATTTCTTTTCTCTTCTATCTTTAAATAGCAGGCCAGTCCTGTTGTATAAGCATTTTATCTAGAGTGAACTGTGCACAGGGAAATCGTCATGACTTATTAATAATAAATTTTTTCGGGCCTAAATTGAGAGCATTTCGACGAAACAAGTTATAATTTTGCTAGGTCTCTCTTTAAAACCTAGTCAGGGAATGTCAACTTGGAATCACTTTGGTACTGAAAAATCGGCTGTACGGTTTTCGAAGTAACCACATATGTCGCCTTCATTTTGCGATAACTGGGCTGTTACCCATCAGATCTACTGAAGCAAGGTCTCAAAGACAAAGTTGAAGCCTTCTCTCTTCAGACATATCAAAAACACGAAAATTGAAATCATAGCTCCTCCACAGCAATCATAAAAACATAGCACAAACATTTTGAACACAATTTATATTTTGTAAAAAATACATTGGCGAAATAGCCTTATATCAGGATATTAACATAGTAGCCTCGATTAATTGGTTCTTCAAAACGGTCACATATAATCACTTTGTGACAAATTTTATCAAACCACTATAATTCCAGTTGGACACCGATTGGCACCATGGTCTGCGGCAATTGTTCCAGACTTAATAAAGCAATTTAAACTGTGAGATTAAATCAGACTAGTCAGAGCCCGTAAAATGAATTGAACCCACATTGAAACCCAGGTTAATTGGATGACTGTATCTATAACTATTTGGTATGATGAGGGTAACCGTTCTTTAGAAATTTGTCACCATGGATTAAGTGGTTTTCGTGAATTATCAACTTATCAAACCTAATTCTATGTATCGTGAAACCAACAATTTATATTTGGGTGTTTATCAGAACACGCCTTATATCGTCACAAACGATCCCATTCTGACAGTCAGTTTCTGGGCTCAAATTTGCAGACCACAGGACCCAAAGACAAGGAAAAAAAGAAGTGTGCGATGGCAAATAGGCTTTCCTATAAATAGAACAAAGAAAACACTCAGACACAGTATTGTTTCTTTGGCTATCCATTGTTCACGGAGCGTATGCAACTTCGATTTGAATGGGATATTTTTAGATTTGTTTGCTCTTTGCAAATGCAAGCTTTTAACCTTTGCACAAACCCTTTAAATGAAGTTGAAAACTATCCTGCTGCAAACTATCCTACATGGGCTTGTCTATCTACTTCGGGCAATTTTTGAGGATATCGATGACTACCTGTTTTGGTTAAATGTATTGTTAAGACAGCGATGTTCTCAGCCAATCAAAACAGGGCTGGGATTCTATATTCTAGGTGAAACTTTCTTTCCTTCGTTGTGTTCTCCTCGGCTGTCATCTGCTTCCAAAGCGTAATTTCTGCCAATTTTAAAAAGATTGAATTTTGGATACATTAAATCCAAAAGTTTTGAGCAGTGAAAATTCGGACAAAAACCTTTAAAAGCGTCCGAAAATCTTTTTGGCTAAATTTCTTGCTCACCATACATTTTTGAAGCATTACGTGTCAACCTTATGGTTAAAATTAGGTGCCCGAAACTTTTTGTCCGAAGTTTTTTGTCAGTAACTTTTCCGTCCGAAACATTTGGATGCTGATGTACAATTTTCTCAAAACATCAACAATTCGTATCCCCAACAAGTAACTTGTTTAGCTACAAAGTAATAGGGATAGTTCAAAGTAGATAAGATAGATATAAAGGACGAGGGTCTTTGTCTCGGTGAACAGACTAGAATAGCTCTGAAAATAGCTGCAGGGGGACAGGCCCCCAGAAGGATGTGGGTTAGTTTATTTGCTCACACATCTATGCGTGTAATCTTCTGTAATCTCCACGAAATCTTATAGGAATTCACGATAGCGTTCCAGGAAANTTTTAGTCAGTAACTTTTCCGACCGAAACATTTGGATGCTGATGTACAATTTTCTCAAAACATCAACAATTCGTATCCCCAACAAGTAACTTGTTTAGCTACAAAGTAATAGGGATAGTTCAAAGTAGCTAAGATAGCTATAAAGCACGAGGGTCTTTGTCTCAGTGAACAGACTAGAATAGCTCTGAAAATAGCTGCAGGGGGACAGGCCCCCAGAAGGATGTGGGTTAGTTTATTTGCTCACACATCTATGCATGTAATCTTCTGTAATCTCCACGAAATCGCACGAAATCTTATAGGAATTCACGATAGCGTTCCAGGAAACAACAATCGGAAACACACCAAGGTACGTTTAATGCGGCGGTTAAACAGTAGAAATGAGCGCTGATTTCTGAGGAAATGACGAGTAACGGTACAAGAATAGTACTGCGTCAGTTAGAGATGAGATAGGGAACTACCAACGGGTTAAGCTGCGAGTCCCGAGGCTGGGTTTTCCAACAGGATGTGACCTTAATTCAACTCTAATGGAGAAGATAGTGTGGTAATCGAAGACATATAGAGCCCTTTTTATGTTGTAATTGACTTAGTCGGAATCCGTTTAAACTGTGTACGCTTAAACTTGTTGACAACACGAATGATCTCGACCCTATCTCTTCCAGGAAAACAGTCGCCTTGGCCAGTGGCACAAATATTTGTCTTTCTTTGCTCTGGCAATGAAGTGACACATAATTTCATGACATATTTCATGGATTCATCATATTTTTATAAATTTTTATAAGAAAGGTTCGATTAAGAGGCGTTAGAGCTTCTATCTCTGTTGTGCACATTCAAAAATTCTACAAAATTTATAAAAATATCGTTCGATTTGGGGTCTTTTGTAGAATAGCTAAAAGCTAAAAGGTCTATTGCAATCAACCAGAAACGTGTGTTTTGGAGGAATGGTACAAACGCTAGAAATATACACAAATATCAGTTAGACGTGGAAAATGCTGCTTTTGACTATACTTCAATAAAGCAGTTAGGCCAGCTAGAGTGCAGTTTAGCGGGCAGCATTCGAATGTTGTGTTGTTGTATGTCATATGGTAAGGGTTAGGGGTAGTTTCAGAAACGGGTTTTTAGGGTAAGTTAAGGTAAGTTAGGGTAAGTTAGGCTTAGTTAGGGTAAGTTAGGGTTAGGGGTTTGTCTGGTTCAATATCTGCAAAAGGAATATGACGTTTCGCATCGCCCGCTAAACGGCACTCATCCCGTTAGGCCATTTTGCTAAGCTCTTGTTTGTAGTTGATCGCAAATTCGAAAATCAGGCTTAAATATCTCGGCAATACACTGATACAAAGAAGTAATGTATCGATGTTTAAGCTAGCTATCAAAGATTACGATTTAATGCATTTCAGACTGATTAAAGCAATGCAATTGATCGTTGGACTCCTTTACATATGTTACCTCTGTTTTGGGACAACATGTAAGAAAATAAGATTTGAAGCAAAAAGCATAAAGACTTACTTATAAAGTAATAAGTGTTGTTTGGCTTAAAGACCCATCCATTCCAATTCACCCTGCTGAATGTAACTTGCTCATATTTGAGTAGATTCACATTTGATGACTTATCACATTCCACCAACAGACTGTTCGATCGATCTATTTTGCATGAATCGAATCCTTCTTTGGTCACCAAATGTATGTTCTCATATATAGTCTCTCTTGTTAACCGCCTTTTCGATTGTGATACATCGAGGAATACATGGGGGCAGATGAAGAATAATTCGGCACCATATTCTACGTAGATATTTGCTGGTTCTGTGCACAGCTCTCTTTTATTAGGATTCTTTTGAAATCTAGAGAAATAAACAGAAAATAACGAATTAGGATTGCAGTAATCATGGACTCTATCGTGGACATGAAGAGAGTTCTTTTGTAAATACTGTCGCTAAATTATGCTGGAAAGAGTAAGAAATGACAACAAACTGTCAAACTGAAGTTGAAACTTCGTCGTGGTTCCTAAATACTGATGCAGAATGATCGCAGTTTTCTGCGCACACGTTTTGTTGTAAGAAACTAACCTCTGTCTCACATTAGATGTCGGAGATTTGCTATCACGCAAAATTACTCATGCAAAAAACTTTAATGGTTTCTATTCGCGAATACTTTTCGCCTGACATCTAATGTGAGTGAGAATGTAGTAATANTTGCTATCACGTAAAGTCACTCACGCTAAAAACTTTAATGGTCTCTATTCGCGAATACTTTCGCCTGACATCTAATGTGAGACAAAATTTAGTTATATGATGGTCGAAAGAAAACACCTGGAATATTACGTTCGAGAATGAATGCTAAATGAATGCCATCCTTACTACAAGGTAACATTATTTACTCTTTAATTAGTTTCTGATGACATTGCTAAAGATTCAATCTGAGCCTAAAGAAAAATTCACGAGTCAGTTCTCAGTCAGCAAAATGAGAATAGTGGACAATTCTTCGCAAAATCTAGCTTTTTTCAGAAGGCTTTGTTCATACACACAAATCATGTTAAAGTTTACTGCGATAAACTGCGATGTAGAACCGTATCAAACTTTTATCCAAGCGAAAAGCCATCGCCTAGCAGTTTTCCATGCGCAGTAGCAGTGGCCTAGAAGGAGAACGGTCCCAAGACCATTGTATTATGATGAAATGAACTCGAAAGGGTTGCCTTTGTGGCTGTTCGCGCCCATATCTTAATCATGTTGGTCATAACCCTTTAATCTTGTATTAGGAACTCATATGATAAAAACAAGACAGCGAATAGATTGGTTTTCGTGCCTTAATTACGTTCCTACAAGATAATGGACATTTGTGAACATACTGGTCAAATGAAAATAATAAAAACAGTTATTTTAGTAAATAAAATGAAACTGAATGGGACAGTGGACAAAGCTGCTTACAGAACAAAAAGCGGATTGATCTTAGAGTTCTGTGGTGAGATTGAAGATGAAAGAAAATGGACGATTAAACTGCAAAATCGCATTTACTTTCAATCAAATAAAATCACGCTCGCACGTTTTAATATCCTTACGAGTAAACAAGGCATTATTAAAATTCATTTTACCAATAGGAGTTATGGTTGTATCGATCATGTGTTAAGGTACTGGCAAAGTTTCATGGGATATGTCAGTTTTGTGGACACTTATGTAAGGCTCATTACGTAATTGTAAATGAAATGTTCTAACTTCGCAATAAACTCTTTGGACGATCTGATACATTTTCAGGCAGGGGAAATTAAAATATTTAACAATCATGCTTCTGAATTTTACCGAAATCAGTATTAGCTACTGTTGTTGTACCTATCCATGCCAATTACAATAATTTCTCAAAGCTATGTGGTTATGAGGGGCACTATGGCTCTTTTATCAACAATATTATTTTTGAGTTGTTGTTTTTTTCGAAATCCAGCCACAAGCTATATCGCCTGCAATATTCTAGAATATAATGGAATACAATATCTCTTCGACGCTCAATTTTGCCAACGTTTAGGAAGCAACTTTCATGGGTAAAAGATGTAAGAGCTTCACAACTACCTGTGAGCATTCGAAAATCCGGCGGATTTCTGCAAAATGCAGAAAAAAGTTGCTCGTTCTAGATTCTTCTGCAGAGTAGCTAAAAGGTCAATGTTTGAAGGCAGGAACACCACAAAACGACGCGAGAGCAAAGACAACTGTTTGTTTGGATCAAATACTTAAATATATATGAGCTGACAATTCGCCTCTGTATACGAGTCTTCTTCAGAGCTAAACTGGTCTATCTTTGAAAAAAGTTATCATTATTATTGTTCATCAATAGTTTCGTCTTACGCTCAAAGTTTTAATTAAAAAGAAGGAAATTAATGAAGGAACTGTGATACTTCATCGACCTTGTACCACAAACTCACGAGTTCAAATTTAACAAGGAAGGAAGATGTTCTTAATTTCCGTAACAAATAGCTTTTACAAAATTTTTCAAAAACAGATGGGCACTGAGGAAATAACCCATCTTTTTACGTAGATAAAGGAAGCAAATTCAGCTGAAGGAAGAAGGAGAAAATCTATTTCCTGTCACCACAGAGTACCAAGGTCAGAAAATTGAAGCCCTTCTTGTCAATAGAAGTATTGATCTCCAGACATATTATTGTCTTCCACAATTCATGCCGAGGCAGAAAGTGAACTTGGACTATTTCCTTGAACTAATTTGAAATAAGAATGGAGCAGTTTGTTTCCTTGAATTTAAACCTTGATTTTCAACACCAAGGACAGAATGTTAAAGTCCTTCAATAGAAACAGTGATCCCCATATATGTTATTGTGTTCTGAAATTCGTGTCAGAGTTTAGATTTGGACTATTTCCTTGAACTGATGTGAATTAAAAATAGAGCAGTTTGTTTCCTTGAATTTAAACCTTGATTTTCAACACCAAGGACAGAATGTTAAAGTCCTTCAATAGAAACAGTGATCCCCATATATGTTATTGTGTTCTGAAATTCGTGTCAGAGTTTAGATTTGGACTATTTCCTTGAACTGATGTGAATTAAGAATAGTGCAGCTTGTTTCCTTGAACTTGGATCTTTTCCGCAAAAACACATGACTGCTCTAGCTGTTTTTCCCAATGAAAACAAAGAGTGCTATACTTCCCACGTTCGAACAAAATGTCGGGAAACGAAGGCTAAAGAAGAATGCATTGAAATTGCTAATCCAAACAATACATAAAAACATTCCTTTCCTCTTCTAGTTATACCAACTGGTATGTTTTTCGCAAAGCTATAGTTTCGAAATGACATTGAAAATTGCATAGAACCTTTTGGATTTTAGAATTTTTTGGAGGAAACGGATTTATTTCAGTGTGGCGTGAGTTCTTTGCTGTGTTTTGCATTGCTATAGCTTCGAGATGTCATTGGAAATTGCATAGAACCTTTTGGATTTTAGGATGTTTTGGAGGAAACGGATTCATTTAGTGTGGCCTCGCTTCTTTTAATAGAAAAACAAGTTTAACTGTCCTGATAATTCTAATGAAACAGTCATAATACATAATACATTCGCCACAATTCTGAATTATTGTATCCCTTCCAGTTTGCACAACTCATTGAGAGTAAAGTAATTCCAAGCTTTCTTCTCGAAACTTATCAAAACATTTGTTTTATCTTGCTTCGATAAAACGGAGATGACGAATCACGAATATTTTCCCGCCAAAGCAATTTGATTTGAAGTCTCGGTTGGAGATTCAGTCTCCGTTTAGTTACGAGGCTTATTGGTGATGGGGCACCTTTTCGGTTATGTTTTAACTCATAATTTCTCTATTTTAACTGTGAATTTAAAACTAACAGTTCTGTAGAGGGAAATTTATCATTTATAAAAGCTCCGTGGCAGCCATTTACCAGAAATGCATCCGCCATTTACCAGAACAAACCGCTCTCCCCAGTCTCTGATTTTAATTGTCAAAATGGTCTATTGTTTACATGACGCTATAATACTGTACCAGGCATTGAACACGTTCTTTAAAATGAAAACTCACGATTCAATTTAAAGGGAGTACAAAGTAGCAGCCTTTGCCATCGTTTGTTTTTGTTTTTGTGAATTTCGTACAGTCAGTTATTCTGGAAGCTGTGCAGAGCAAGTCGCTGACTGTGCGCAAAGCATGCTGGTCTTTGTACTCCCTTTAAAAGATCAGATGACTTTCTAACATCTCGTAGCAACATTTAAGCAAGTATCTACCTTTGAAAGCACTCTTATCTTTAATAGTGGGGAAAGAAAAGCCCAGACTCTTCCAACAGAACGCAACCATACTCTCGTTTCTCGATGTCTTAAGAGCTAGCACATGCGAGCAGTATATAAAAGACAGACCCTATAAGATATAACCGACAGAACATGCAGTGTTGATATTAAGATGGAATTTTGCTGACGTATAAGCACCCAGGAAGGCCAGTTTCAAATTCAGCTTTACTTCCCTCTATACCAATCTTAATTTCACAAGCACCCCCTCAGGATCTATGAGGGGATAGTTGCTTTAATATCACGATGTTGACTGCACTTGACGATATCTTGTATAATGTTAACAAGACGTAATGCAACAAATGACCTAATACGAGAAGACCATGTAGTTTTCTTTTGTCGCTTCCTAGCATGCAAAGGTAGCTTTTAGGAACAGTGAGAAGCTAAGCTTATCGAAGCAGTGTCATGATCCTTCTTGTCGATATAACCCGAACCACGCCTCGTGATTCCTTTCGCCTGGAATCACAGAGAGCTGGTGACTCATCTCATTCTAGCTAGCAGGTTTACCAGGGCAGGGACTCGAACCACCAACCGTCATATTGGTAGTAAAGCGCGCACACCACTGAGCCACATGGCAAAAAGTAGAAATAAATTTATGGAATGTAAACGGGATGTGAAACTCTTGNTCTA
Organism: Aurelia aurita; assembly: GCA_004194415.1. Lineage (NCBI taxonomy): Eukaryota > Metazoa > Cnidaria > Scyphozoa > Semaeostomeae > Ulmaridae > Aurelia > Aurelia aurita. The sequence continues at coordinate 125,179 of REGM01000291.1, forward strand.
TACCAATCTTAATTTCACAAGCACCCCCTCAGGATCTATGAGGGGATAGTTGCTTTAATATCACGATGTTGACTGCACTTGACGATATCTTGTATAATGTTAACAAGACGTAATGCAACAAATGACCTAATACGAGAAGACCATGTAGTTTTCTTTTGTCGCTTCCTAGCATGCAAAGGTAGCTTTTAGGAACAGTGAGAAGCTAAGCTTATCGAAGCAGTGTCATGATCCTTCTTGTCGATATAACCCGAACCACGCCTCGTGATTCCTTTCGCCTGGAATCACAGAGAGCTGGTGACTCATCTCATTCTAGCTAGCAGGTTTACCAGGGCAGGGACTCGAACCACCAACCGTCATATTGGTAGTAAAGCGCGCACACCACTGAGCCACATGGCAAAAAGTAGAAATAAATTTATGGAATGTAAACGGGATGTGAAACTCTTGTCTGCAAAATATTGCTACGAAAGCAGGGAAAACCTTCTTAGGCCAGAACAAAAACTACAACAACAACAACAACAACAATTTGCAACAGACAACAAAACGCGCTATTCATTGAGTGTTACTTCATTTTCTTGGCTTTCTTTTAAGCCACACCTGATTTGGAACTCACTCAAAAAAGACACGTTCTTATTCTCATCCAATAACCAAGAAGCTCGCCAGTTTCACAGCCACAATTGAACCTTGAACTTTTCCCTCTATAAGCTAACAGTTCCGAAGGGACATCGCAGTTAAAGCAGCATGAAACACTGACAGAGTGGATTTAATTTAGTCCAGCTCTATTTGGAATAAAAAGAAACAGCTAAAAAAAACTCTACAAGCTTGAGATGTCACACTAAAAGCCTTATGGTGCGACGACGAACAACGCTGTAAGGAAATACAGTTGAGCGTAGATATCACATGGAGCGACGGGAAATTCATCTCTGGTTTTAAAAACATTTGTAATACACGCAGTTAACATTGTTTGACTGTTGGATATGCGTAGATTTAGGTCTAATTAAAAAATGAATGAATAAGCAAGATTTTGTAACTTTTAGGAAACATAAACTGCATGAAAAATGATAGATGACATATTTTAAGACGGTCCTGGATGAGGGTTGGGTCCTTTATCCCAATCTCCCAATAACATCTTGTTGAAAATATCAGCCCCTTTCCCAGATATGCAATAAGTAATCACAATTAAATTTACAGTCTATTATTTTTGCTGCTGGTATTCCAAACGCAAGCTGATCAAATCCCAATCCCAGTACTATATAACTGCATTTCCATAAGACAATTTCAAGTATATACCATTTCCCATTTTACCCCTTTGGGGCCTTATTTTAACACCAGGAGTAGACTGTGGAGAGATTTACACACTGCTCTTACAATGTTATGAAATGACAGACTGACTGTAAGTGCAGTGACGTTAAAGACACATGCCATAGCGCAACACGTTGTTCGCGAAGTGAATTTGATCAATTTGAATAATCAAGTAAATTTATGTTTTAACAAGACCTTCTTGTTAAAGCTTTCATGGAAGCTAATTAGAATACGTGGGTGTTAAAGGATGTTAACTTACTTCTTGACCTAGATGAAGGAAGAAAATTTGCATAGTCCGCCTCATGATCAAGTCAAAACAACTGATGTTAAGTCACGTCGCAGCAATACGTTAATGCGAATGTTTAACTGGCCTGAGATGCATAATGAAATCTTTGTGTTCCTCAAATCAGTCAATAATTGTCTTTAAACAACATTCAGTTCAGAGACCCATGAATAATGTTTAAACAGGGCAGGCCTTTCACTACTGTGTCAGCTTAGATAGGAATATAGTGACATAACCTCATGACAATAAACTCTACAGCTAGATCTGCTTGATTGAGAGGTCAATTGATTGACTGCAGAAATGATTGCTTTCTAGCGACAAGATTTTTGCGTGGCTGCAGAAAATGATTGCTAAATATCTATAACAAAGAATCAAGAATTCTTCGTCACTTTAAAGAGCCATTGCCATCCAGGGTCCTTTGCGGGCACGCTGCAATTTCAGACTGTCTGAAAATCAAACTTGGCTTGAGGACCTTGAGCAGAAAATATGGATCCTCATTGTAGTAGTTGAACTGATAAAAGTTTGACTTTCCATCTCGTTAAAGGTAATTTTTGCGTTGTTCAACGAATATATGAATACCTTGACAAAAGATATCCACATTCAAAATTTTCATCTCCTAAAGATGTTTGTGTCACAACGAAAAGGATATTTTCGTCGAAGGTCTGTCCTTGACCTAAAAGAATCAATTGCTGCAGAGTACATTTGATCTTATGGTTATTGCAGATAATCTATTTGCGCAATTTGATGCTTCAATTTTCAGAGCTGACGATACCAACAACCACTCTGCTAAGTCCTTCTTTTCAGACATGATTAAAAAGTGATGTCAGTACCATTTTCACCACGTAAGAGGATTTTTTTTCTTCAATGTGCACAAAACGTGTTGAATTACGAAAATGTGGTTGTCTCATATTTCATACGATCACCATCTCGTACACTTTTCAATCGTAAAATTTCTTAAGCTCCTAAGATTTGAAAATCAAACGTCAACGGGTTTAAATGAAACAGATGCTTCCAACAGTTAGCAAAGCGATGATACGTTTGGAAACCTGGAAAGATTCCAGGCAATGGATTTTAAAATGTCTGGGTCGTTTCGAACAATTTCTCTGAAATTCGGGCGACACTCTGACTGCCACGAATTGGAACAAACGAAATGGGACAAACAAGCCTTCCTTCCATGTTTTAACTGTGAATTACTAGCGAATATTTGAAACGGTTTGGAATGCATAGGAAATCATTACTTACCACGAAACAACATGAGAGAATCTCTGCTCTATTTCATGTAAAACGTTCCTTATTGGTTCTAAGGAAGGGTCACTCAAACGTGAAATACCGATATATGGTAGGTGTCACAAAGTATATTCTAATGGGAAAGGCAGGGTTTGAAGGAAGGTAAGCATGCAGGGAATCACGCACAAACTAGAGGATGGAAAACTTTAAAGGTAATAGAAACATGGGAATAACGAGCTCACCAGATTCCGAATTCTGATAAAAAGTTTCATAATCCAGAATAAAGAAGATTTGCCGTTCCATCAAAATACTCACTCTAAATTTCCCATAGTCATGCCCGGTCATTAATATCGGTACGGCAAGGGCTTGGTCGTCATACCGGTTATAATAAGTAAAGAAATTTTGATTCGGAAAACGGTCATCTCAAGGCACGGATTTCGTTATGTAAATGAAGGATGCACGTCCTTAACACCTACTATAAGACAAAAAATTACGAAGAATATTCTCCCACATGAGTCACTATATGTTTAAACTTCGTCTTTCCTTTTCTCTTAGCTGTATTGCTCTAAAAATAATCTGCGAAGGTCTTTTCATTCCGGCTAGCATGATTCAAGGATTCAATTCCGTTCTTTTCATTTGGAAAGTTATTCAAAGCAGAACAAAAAGCAGAGGGGAGCTGCTAAAACGGAATCCACGAATATATCAGCCGTTGATAAAAATAGCACCCGCGCCGAACCATACTTGGGTAACTGATCAATGTCAACGGAAATGTTGATATCTGATAGGCTAGAATTTGAACTCGAGTGGCTTGAACCACTATTAAACCAAATAGTTAATGTTTTGTGCGAAGTTTTTTAACGTCACCCACTGTGGACGAGGCTTTGGAATTTATAGCATGTAGACTCGCCAGGGGCGAAAGTTTGATTTTATAAAATGCGCTATCTTATAGATTCTGGGTCATGTACGTGCGGGTTCTCATTGCATAGTGACAACTAAGCAATGAATGGGCATCATGTCGAAATGACGTTGACAGTTCAGGTGACATCGCCATACATCACTTTGGTGCATACTCGTCTATCATGCGTCAATCCACTGCCCACACAGTGTTCGCTTGTCATCAGCATCACCGGATTAGATTAGGCCTCCTACATCCAGCGCAACAAGGTTCGATTCCAATTGTTCATTCAGAAATACAATATTATTCTTTAACGTGCTCTTACGTTGAAAACATTCTTCAGAGAAGAAACAACAAGTTAAGTTACTATGGTGTATCACGGCATGGAAAGTTTTAAAATAGATACCCACAACAAAGATCTTGCAGAGATGTATAGAAAAAGCAACTGGCTGGTCAATGCAGAGGAGGGACTTCAGTATCTTACATGACAACATATCATGTCGCGAAAACAGCCAAAATATTTGGTCAAAAAGCGCAGGGGCCGAGAAAACCCGGAGGCACTGCCTGAAACCAAAGCTATTGTTTGTGAACATTTTGCCCTTGTTTAGGCAGATATTTTGCCCAAATATGGCACGCTTTTGCAAATCTCCCTAGCCCCCAGCCCCCTGTCTCATACGCTTATGACTACGCCCTTCAGCTGTACATCAATTAAAATTCCTGAAGCACTCGCTCTTCTCACTCTTCTCAAAATCATAGCCTAACATAGCCAAACCAAGCTTGTTTGCTGCCTTCAATGATATTTACCGGTTATGAGTAAACAACAGTTCGTTGTACTATTTTGAGCATTAAATGATGTAAGAGCATTAAAAGTGAACTCCTACAACAACGGTTCAAACCGTGATAGGTAAATAATCCGATGCGGGCAAGCTGAAATCCAACGATAATCGCAGGGGAGGAGATTACATTGTGACATCTTAGCCCTCTTACGCAGGCTAGATGAACAACAGAGTGACGTAACTTTTGAGGCATTATTGTTTCCTTGCTTTAGCAGCACCCTCTAAGAACTTCCTTTTTCCAATGCTTACTCTTTAATATTCCGCAATGCTTGCTGGCGTACTGCAGCAGAGCCCGTCGAAAGATTTTATTTCAAAGATAAAAAATGCGAACAGTGGGTCTCTGTATTGCAAGGAGCCAATCCTCTTAAACTTAAACTTCAGTCAATCCTGTTAAATGCTAGAAAGAGGCTATACACTACTGCACTGCAAAAGAAAAATCATGTTTTTGTGCGTGTTGTACGTTGTTTGTATAAGTAAAACAGTAATTTCTTTGAAAATATGACTATGTACGAAGACTTGAGATTGTAACAACCGCACTGCGTCTACATGCGCAAATAGTCAACCAACACTTTATTCGGTTTCATTACTAAAAGCTGGGCGAGTAAACTATGTGCAGGTCTTTTTTAGGCCAAACACTTGTTCCTTTCTTTTTTAACAGCCTCTCAAGCGTAAAGATAAAACATCCAGTGCAGTAACGATGCTGTATATACAGTGGATAGTCATTCTTGAGACATGCAATGAAAAAACCTTTTGAGGGGGGGACACAGACTACTGTCTGGAGCGAAAGGAGTGCGGGAAGAATATTTGTTGTGAACGCTGCGCACGACGCTCATTCATTCTGGTTGGGAATAGGATAAAAGATAGACTGGAATAGGATAAAAGATAGACTATCGCTACAATATGCAAGGAAACAACAAGAGCCTGTATTCTGGTTGGGAATAGGATAAAAGATAGACTATCGCTCCAATATGCAAGGAAACAACAAGAGCCTGTATTTAGAATCACTCGGAAGCAAAAAGAACGAAGGATGACAATAATATACCATTGTCCATGACTCTTTCATGAAATTTGACCTTGAAGTGAGTCATCACCAAAGCGTGGGGAGAGAGGGGGCATTAACACCCCTTTACCAGGAAGGTTCTATGATCTGGGTTGGGTGCAAGACTCGAGCTCTTTCCCACGATGACAAGAACAAGTTCTCATTGTGCTGACAAACTCCAAACCAAAGAGTGGGAAGAGCGAAATTCAAGAATGATCCCTTCGGGGAAACCTAATACTGCTAACGGAAGGTTAACGGTTTCCACTAATTCCAAACCACGCGTTGGTTTAGCAAGCTCGTCTCGGGTATCTTCTAAAAGGGCGCTAACGTGTCGTTTAATGATCACAGAAAATCTCTTCTAATGAATGGCTTATTTTAATACGAAGATCCATGATATGCTCTCGATGCTTTATTTAAATTTTCGAGATGGCAACGTTGAGCCAAACTGAATCGAAGCTTGCGTCTAGAAGCGTTGCTTTGGAGGCATCGATGTGCCAGCTCGCTTCACTGCATAACTCTTATAACTCTAGCAATGCGCCCCCAAGGTAACAGATATACGTATTTCTGAGGAACAACAGTCTGTCATGGTTCGACAATATGACTTCACAATTTGCTTTCGAGTAACTAATATGAGTTATCAAAATCTACAAGTAGCCAGCCAACAAGGATCAGTCTTTTCTCCATTTCTCTTTAAATCCATTTGCACACATTGCATGTAGCTACGGGGAAATATGGAGGAAGGATTTGTTTTGCAGCCGAAGCTCCCAAGCGTATAAACAAAGTCCCAGAGTAAGAGTGCATTAAGATATGATAGATACAATTTGCGCATATCATTCTAAGTTGCAGGTAACGCATTTTATTAATGCAAAGCTATCAAGGCTATCAAATGAAGGTTTATCATATCTCATTGTGATGCTTTTATCAAATGAAAGGTTCCTAAAACACAATCACAAAAACAAGGTCTGCAGAGCACGTTTACCATCTTCTGAATCAAAGAAGAGATAAATCTAAGTCACATTTAATACCATCTGACACAAGCGGTTTCCTGAACAGTTACCCTAGACAATGAAAGTAGCTTTGAGATATCTAATTTAAGTGCATGATTACGAGTTGCCAGAGAAGTCCCTAACCATAATCCATTGTGGGTTTTTCGGGTCGTCAGGCCAGAAACTCAAGTTATTAACTCTTGGTACATGTGATTAAATTCCCACCATCTATCATTGTACAGTAACCAGGGTTAAGACCACAGAATCTTGCGAAAGCTTTTTGTAAATGAATAGTTGCCAACCGATGAAAATAAAGAACCAAAGGACATAGATACTTTAACAAAATATTGCATTCGCCTTCTTGACTTGTGCTAATTCTTTCATCTCTAAAAGGTCTTTTTGTCCATAAACAATGCCATTTCTGTGTATGTTCGACAAACAGCCTTGTTTTTGAAGCAGAATCCTACATTGCCTGTTTATAATGTACGGACGGACCATTTATTTACTTGAAACATCTGGTTTAGTGATGCATCCAGAAAAGGGGCTTTAACTCACCAAAATTCCCCACAAATTTTCCTGGGGTATAACATCTAAACTACGCCTTGAAAATGAGCTATGCTCGCAATGAGGTCACCAGGGGGTGGATGGAAAATAAAAAATCATGTTGAAATGGATGGAAAAACCTTTAAGCACTTCATTCAACATAAATTTCACCCCAGTTTTTCTTGGCTGACGATGCCTCTGCACTGTAAGTTTGGGATCTTAGGTGCCCTCCAGACATATATAATGAAAGCCCTGATTCTATAGGATTTTGCAAGCTCTCAAAGAATCAGTTGTTTCTAACAAAAATCTAGGCTATATGCAGTTCTGTAGATACATAGAGAAGGGGTAATGTGTTTCTGCAAACTTAAGCTCAATTTTATAGCAATATTTTTGATACCCTTGATCAAATAAGTATTGTTGCTAAACTTAAGATATTATGGCAAAGCAATAGAACAACATGAATTGATTTTGTCATATTCTTATCCTTTCGTGCTGTGTTTCGTGCTGTATTTCGTTCTTATTATTCAACACTGTTGGCTGTTCAAAGAGATTTCAGCTTTATGGTCAATATGTGGTAAATACAAAACCATAAACCTGAAACCAACCTAGGATAACATAAGAATATGTTGGTTTGCATTTCCTGACCAGGCATTTCAGATTTCCTGCAAGATTCTATATTTGGTTGACAAATGGTAAAATAAAGAAATTTGTTGTCATAAAACTTATGATCTTGAAGTAAATGCTGGGTTAATATTATGACATTCCTCAATATAAGACCAGGTAAGCAAACCAAAGTTGGCCAAATACTTAGCAGAGGTTTGCTAAGTTTGTGCAATGGTGCAATCTATTCAAAATATTGAAGTTTGATTTGAGGAGATCTCTTTTCCATTGAAATCGATCTAATAACAAGACCAGCTTTGCAAACTTGTGATATGATTTTTTCAGGTGTTCAATGTTTCTCATATATTTCACAATTTTAACTGAGACAATAAAAATATTTTACAATTTTGCAAGGGATGCACTGAGGTCAGAGATAGATGACACATAATAAATGGGGCCATGGACATTTAAAACCAAAATCGACATCAAAGCAATCAACATTTGATGAAATGCACAGGATCATGGTAAACTTCCTTTTCCCAAGGGCGCTGCCAGGGGGTGGACTGGGGTCGGACCCAGTTTTCTGAGGGCAGTATTTATTCATAAGCAAAAACGATGTAAAAACGGCTGGGAATACTTTTCAGGACACAATACCTTAACTAAGTCCACCCCACTTTTTTAAAGCTGGCGATGCCCCTGCCTTTCCCCAGCGCAGTTGCTTATTAGAGAGAAATTTGCTATGGGATCTTGGACAAAAGGCCTAGAGTGTGTGAGATATGAAGTAGAAGGTGGTAGGAAAATAACAGGGCTAATCAATGGGGATTTCTCCAGAAAAGCTGAATAGTTTTTACAGCCATAATTAAATCCAACATCTATGACTTAAGAATGTGTGTTCCCATATGCAGTCTGTCATCTCTTGAGGGCTTGGAAAGGAGTTGGGGGTGATGGAAGAATAGGGAAGAAAATGAAAGAAAGTTCTATGGCAGGAATATGATACCTGTCCTCCTAACTTAGTGGTAGTAACAATTATATATGGTTTTGTTGCATGTATCATCAGCAGGGCTTGAGTTTTAACCCATGAGCAAAGGTCAACCATGGAGAAAACCATCCAGTTGGCTTCCTGACAGTCCTGGACTTTGTCTCTATGTCCTGTCAAAATCATGTGATTCAATGCCACTGGAAGTGACAAAACTTAAATATCTATAGTGTCAAAATTGTCAAGTTTGAGTTCTAAGAAGTTTTTAATTGCTTAACCAGAGAAACCTTTTCTCAGCTCTTCATTTCTTCCCAAATCAGTTGGCTTCTATCAATTCTAGTTCAACATTCCTGTGGGACTCTCAAATTGTAATTTCCTGTACTGGGAAGGGGTGTCCAGTTATGAAAATTATTTGGCACAAAAGATTTTGTGTTGTTTATGCCAAGTCATCTAATATTCCACAAAAGGACTGTGTTACAAGTGGCTGATAGCTGTCTGGGAAATTGGCCAATTTTACTGTCACCAGGGCTGCATGGGTATTTTTGAGGAACATATGGTTGGGGATCTTTATTTTCGTGCTTCATGTATTAGCACTTATTTTTCAAGAATCATTAGTATTTTAACAAGGTAATTTGTGCATCATGAAAATCTAGATTTATTTACACGAGTTGCTACTTTCCTAATTTTTGTGAATTTTTCTTGAATCCGTTGGTCCAGTCCTCCATCAAATGTCTGAAACTTTTTATCATGGATCTACATAACCTGCATTTATTACTGATAGTTTTTACGTCTTCAGGGAAATTTAAATTCAACTTTCTGTCTCAAAGATTTTTTCAAGTCCAAAGTACCCCAAAACCTAATAAACAAAATTGTTTTGACAGAAAACACAGATATCCTTCTGAACAACAAAAGGGCACAAATAAATCCTATTTGGATTCGCAGCCCACATAGATCCTTTGCAGGGTTGTGTAAACATAATTTCATTGATACTCCTGCTGCTATGGAAATGATGATGTCAATTAGAATGTGCATAATTACATGCTAAGTTTTTTCAATACCTCATTTGTTGGATTACCTCATACCCAACCTCATTCAATTTGCTTTGGCCTTGAACAATGCCTGATTTAATAGCTGTATTGCTTATGCAAAATAAAGACATTATGGGTTTGACATCCCTTTATTCACAAGCTTATTTCCCAGTGGTATCTAAATTACTCTTCTTGCATATGCATTAAAAGACCACCAACTCATAATCCCTAACAAATTTCGCCACAATTGAACTTAGTACTGCCCCCTTTTCGCAATGATTTCTATTTGTGTTTAACCTCTATAACCGAACCGAATGACAATGTTTATGCATCATAAGCGTTTTCACTGTTCTCTGATGTTTGAAGATTTCAAAGCTATTGCCCAATATGTAATCAGTATCTGACAATCTGACAATATTGAAAAGCGACTCGCATTTTCCTCCCATGATAAACTTACTGCTCAGAGTTGGAACATTGGGAACTTCGGGGAACCATCGACTCCACCCATCAGTTTCGAAATCGTTTTCCTTGAATTCACGACGTTCATCGAAAATTCCCCCAAGCACGCCGAACTAGGAAGTGATAACTTTCGATTCGTGAAACATAAATGGAATGAAACAGTATCTATCAATGTTCTATTTTTTCATTTGATCAAATCAAAATGATTATTAGTAGATTTATTTATCATGTTTGAAAGCAGAAGTTTGAAAAGTGTTTTGACTGTTGTGTCGGTGGACTTTTTCTGTATACAATTTCGGTCTCCTGTAATCTTGGGGACTTCTCTCAACTTCAACTAGCTACTCGAGGCAGGAGATTTATTGTTTTTCAACGTTCAGATCAGGAAGTTGACGTGCGTACTTGGGAGACCATCCATATACAGGAATGACATTTCGCAATTTTCAATTACTAATCAATTCGAGTTGTAAAAGGGGCGTCGCAAGAAATATTTCTTGTTCATGTTCCAAATCACGTTCATGAAAGAAATAGGCGATCGAAAGGAGTATCGATATTTATCACCTCTGTTCGCATTAAAATACCATGAAATTTCTAAAATATCAACAGTTTAAACTATTAAAATTGTATTTAAACGGCCCACCCAAAGACAGGGATTCGTATTCATTGTTATTATTCTATACACAGCTGATTTTATAACGGGTTTGACAACAACCCCGAGTGTCCTATTCAATGTCGAAGTTTCGTAGCCCAATTTGACAACCATCTCAAAACAATCTCATCAGGACCCAAATAAACAATTCTTACAACTTAGCAACATATTCTAGCATCCATTGACAACAACATATGGCGCACCGTTGAGATTTGATTCATCAAATTTATTATGAAACACAACCGTGAGACCGAGCGAGGGAATATAATTCCTTGTTTTATACGAATATTAGCCGGTTGCGGTGGGCCTAATAAATTGATAAAAACATCTGAACGATACTTACAATCTATGTCTGTAATTCCAGTGAAATGACGGGACTATCTTTTGATTTGAATTTACTTCTAGAATCAGCAAAATTACCAATAATATGATACACACAATATTCATCTTCATTCTGATCGTGTCAGTTCAGCCAGCACTATGCACGACCACACGAACTCTATTCAATTCTTGTCTTGATTGATGAGGCAAGGTTGAACACTGATTTATAAAGATGTCTTTGCCGGGATGTTCCTTCCGATATTTAAAACCTTTCAATGTCCAGAAAACGAAATGAATTCACAATAGTGGTAGGTAAATACAGTGTTTGATTCACAACATCTCACTCCACCTTTTTACAGCATCACAGAGGTTTCACTTTTACTACACACACGCAACTGTCAGTTTCATCAATGGAATTAATCCTTTGTCAATCATTCGATCGAATCCACCAATCACGCCGCTTTTATTGTTTGCTGTCTATTCAAATCATGTGGGTGGGTGGGAGGAATAATTCCTCCTTCGCAGTTATTAGAGAGGAAAAGCGGTCGGAGAGGAAGTGTGGCAAGGAAGACAATTTTTTGCAGTTTACTGATTTTCACTTTGTTGTAAAAGTTTATAAAACAGAGCTTTGTAAAATGGGAGCTTGTGAGTAAAAGTTGAAAAGATAAAACCATGGATAAAACCATACAATGTAAAGCAGAAAAGATAAAAGTGTGCAATTTATCCCAGTTTCTCGACTTTTCTTTTCGAAACCCTTCTCAATTTTCCGCTTTTAAAAGTCAATAAATTGCACTTTTTGACCGAAATTATAAGAAACTCTAGTACTATATTTGAGAAGCAGTAAGAAACTTTTAAAAGTTAGATTAAATGCTATTATGGCAAATTTTGTCGTTTGATCTTTATTCTTGGCAATTTATTCACTGCATTTTTATGTTTTGAGCCTGCCAAATATTGCTTTATATATCTAGAAACACATCTGTAGAAGTCATAGAAACTCCGAACTACAACATAATTCTTGCACCGAAACGTAAGAAAAAATTAAGAAACTTTTGGTACTAAAAAGTGGAAATTGTCATGCGAAATTGGGGGTATCTGGGTAGGTATGTTAGTGGGACGGGGACATTCCATTTTTAGGGGTACTTTTTTAAAAGAGTTGAGGAATTATGGGTATCATTTTCAGATACTTTGCGGAATTATGGTTAGCCCTGTCCACAAGTTGCTCGAAATTTCTCCAAAAGTTGCTTGAAATTTCCTAAAAAGTTGCTCAAAAGTTGCCACTTTTTTCAAAAAGTTGCTCAAAAGTTGCTCGTTGATTGTCATTTGTAGAAGGCCAGGTGTCAGAGAGATGTATAAATAATTGACATATATCCATGAATTTAGTGTCAAGTATGCTTTAAGAATTGCCTATTTACTTAAATTCAATTTGTTCTCCGATCATGCAACTGCATCTTCGTTTCCTGGAAGTTTTAGCTCTTCGATACTAATACTGTTTGATCCATCTCACACATGTTCAGCATTTCAACAGAAACCATGTGTTGCTTATATAAAATAACAACAACAATAACATAAATTGATAAATAAATCATCATCATCATCATCATAAATCGTTCATTACAAAGACCAGTTTTTCACTTGCCAAGCCGTTGACTGCCATCCTGATCACAAAACAGATCCTTTCCATGTTAAATTTTCAATATTTTCGCAGACAATAGACAAAACTTCATTGAAATTGTTGTAATATTGTTAAAATAATGACAAGTTTCCCAATATTGTGAAAGTTGCCAAAATTCCAAAAAGTTGCCCAGAAGACTAGAAGTTGCCCAAAAGTTGCCGAGCAACTTGTGGACAGGGCTAATTATGGTTGCTGTTCAGGAGAAAATTNCAACAATAACATAAATTGATAAATAAATCATCATCATCATCATCATAAATCGTTCATTACAAAGACCAGTTTTTCACTTGCCAAGCCGTTGACTGCCATCCTGATCACAAAACAGATCCTTTCCATGTTAAATTTTCAATATTTTCGCAGACAATAGACAAAACTTCATTGAAATTGTTGTAATATTGTTAAAATAATGACAAGTTTCCCAATATTGTGAAAGTTGCCAAAATTCCAAAAAGTTGCCCAGAAGACTAGAAGTTGCCCAAAAGTTGCCGAGCAACTTGTGGACAGGGCTAATTATGGTTGCTGTTCAGGAGAAAATTGTGCAAAAGTATAGGAATCACAGGAAATTTTTCATAATTTGTGGAATTATGGCCCAGATTGTCACCAAATTTGCGGAATTATGACCCTAAAATCATAAAAATTTGCGGAATTATGGGTGCCATTTTTTGGGCCACATGGCACATCCTCATCAAATGATAGGTCAAGATACCCCCCCCCCCCTCCCCTGAGCTACTGGTACTATGGGTTGCTCCAAATTTCTTATAAAAAACGTGTAACTCATTCTTTGTCTACCTTGTAACATGTTGCTTCCTTGCTTTGTTTGGATCTCTAGATTATCCGGCCTTTCCCCAACACGCCCCCAACATTACTCACCAGAAAGCCCCAAATCTCATTTATCCGGTTGGTGTTTTGATGACCACAAATGGGTACCCCGAGGAAGGATGCCAACACCTACACGAGATTTGAGAGAAGTGGTGGGGATGAGCAAAGGCGCTAGCGTGTGAACAAGCCGCTGTTTTCACACAAGTCCTCTTTGTACCTTCAGGCCCACTAGCACTGAGGTAAGATTATCCTCAATAGAAGAGAGCATCCATAAAAGAACATACACTAGATTTTCAGGCCCCCATCTTCTGTGCACATTTGAACAGGAGAAATAGGCCGAAAAGGGCAATTTCACATAAAGCATACGCTTTTGACTTGAACTTATTGAAGTGAACGATTCTCCAACTTTACGCAACTTACTTTATGGATGCCCCAATGAAGCATGAGTCTTGGCATAAGAATAAAGACATAGAATTTATAGAAATTCCTAAGAGCAAGGTGAAGTCTTTCTGACACCAAAAGCCATTAGCAAGCTCAATGATTACTTGTACATAAAATGATGCCGGAAATGAATGAAACAAACAGTGTAGCAAAGGGAGAAAGAAGGCAATAATTGTGACGGACTTCCACATTAACCTGCCATTTTAGGGTTGCCACTGACACTTCCATCGTTGAATGGCGTGACTGACTTATTACAATTTCAAAGTTCCATGTTCGTCACTACACATAGAAATGAAAAGTAATAATAAGAACCCCTTCGACAATTGATCTTTGCTCAGACTATTGAATGAATCATTCAATAGTCTAAGGCCTAATTTGAAATAATTCCTCCGAGCAGCTGTAAAACATGGTACGATAACTAAACGTCATCCAATCTGAATGAAATTGTCTGGCGATGAAAATGAATGAAGTACGGAACACCTGCACAACCTGTGTACATTTCCTTCTTCTTTCCTTCTGATTCAAAGCATGTTTATTGTAGAACAACCAGTTGAATAATCTGAGAGGAGAAACTGAGTAGAAATTTCCAAAATATTTTGCCTGGAAATATCTAGAAACAGAAACAACTTTCTACAGCTGGATAAATTGATAAGAAGCGCAAGGGATTTCTATCTTGCTCAGAGCTTAACTTGTCGGTCTATTTCCTTGGTTGCTACTTGTGTATGACAACCCTTAGTGAAAATATGTTAGCTTGGCCTAAACAAATTGTTTTGATGACGTTGAATAATTTGCATGAAAATGCATTGATTTTAGTCTTTGCAGAAGTGCTTTGTTTGTTCGAGTAATGCAGACCCTTTGGAGTTTAGATGACATCAGTTTATGTGATAAGTAGTTTGCGACAAACTGAATTAGGATTTAACTGGTAATATCTCAGCCAATACTTAGCCAGTTTCAAAGAAATATATACCAAAATTTAAGTTTGCACATCTAACATAAGAATCAAGCAATTCTTGAAGCATCAGAGAAACAGCTTTTCAATATTAACTGTTAAAAGATAGACTGATTTTCTTGAATCTCCCGTGACAATAGCAGTCATGGCAGTTGCTTTGGTTGTTTTATCTCCTGTTCATTAAAGAAAATTTGGAAGTAAATATCTAACATGAAAGAAATAGTAAATCATCCATCTCGAAGATAAAGGTTATTTTGAGTTCAATTCAAGGAAAATTAGCAAAATGTTCTACCCCCACAGACCACATAGCCATGATGCTGCAGGTGTTGTTCAACCCAAAGATTAGTCCAATAGTGGGCGTTTGCAAGAAGATGTTTGAATTATGAATTATCAAAAGAAGGCATGGTGGAGGTGTGTACTTTTGGGCTGATGAATTGCAGAACAGATCAGCAGACTTTATCGTATCAAGATCGCACGGGCAAAAGGGTTTCTCTTCCACTCTACGCTCGCTCGCTTTCCGTTTTCAGGTCAATGCCAGTCGCCATGCTTAGAGCTGCAAGAAATGTGCTTTTGAGTTATTGCTATCACTTTCTTCATCGATGTTTCACTATCATCAGGCTCTGTTTTGCAAGAAATTAATATCAGATATCACTTTGAAGTTCCTAAAATGTTCAGTGTTGAGGACTATACCTGATTCCCCTCAGGAAATAAACTATTATACCTATCTTCGATGTTGCCTTCTTTTTTACAGCCAAATTGCTGGCTTATGTTGGTAGTTCGACAGCGAAATTATTTTTTAAATATGTACTGTTGTAGTTTATTTTCTTTTGAGAGTTCGTTATAGTCGTCAAAGTAAAGACATTTTAGGAAATTTAACTGAATTTAAATTTCAGTATATGTATTGTCGACTCTGTAGAAAAATAGTCAGATAAATGTCAAATAGCAGATGTCTTTCAAGCACAACCTGGGATACAAATAATCAAAGATCGGCAATTTTTAAGACCTAAGACCACTAAGATTTATTCTCAGGCTTGCGTTTCTGCTTCTCGAGGAGTAAATGAATTGAAATAGCTCATAGTTGCCAATTTTTACCATCTGCTATCGATTTTCTTTTTGATTTCCGCATTAAAATAAAGAACAGAATCATTTAAGCTGTTAAGTCATTGGTGGCACCGTGTAAATTAATGTCCATGAAAGCTGACGAATCTGCTGCTAATTATCACGGATCTCATTATGATATATGTATCTCATACTCCACATCACGTTCACTCTGTAAAAACAACTGAGGCTGGGCTAAGCTTTTGGCACGTGTATATTACACAGTGTTGTCATACGTCATCAAACTGCTGCGTAGTCGACGTATTCGTATGTGTAGCGCTACAGTATTAACAGTTTCAGTTCAACTTCTGGTTAATAAATAAATCTAATGAATCCTATTTGTGACGAATTCCAATATCTAAGTGACAACCGTTATATTGCAGGCAATTGCTTCCAAATCTGGGTAATACGCCAATATATCAAATCTTGAAATCCCTTACTCTCACCTTAACCCGTACGCTAACCCTGACCCTGAACCTAACCCTAACGCCCTAACGCCCTAACCCAAACCATTCCCCTAACCCCAAAATTAATTTATTTCAATGTTAACCCTAATTTATTTCAAGGTTTTTAATATATTGGTGTACTCCCCAAATCTGGGCATATTTATTGTCAGTTATCATGTGTAAATAAATCTTTATTTGGGTTTTGGGTAGCAGTTATTTTTAGACGATAGGGACGAAAAGAGTCCTCAAAAAGTATCATAGACCTTTTTACTTACCAGATTTGAGGTTTGAAACGAGCGATTCAAGTTCGAAGTTAACCAATTGAGTTCGAATTTGACTTTTCACCATTTGCTGCAATAAATATATCATTCGAATTTCGTTTCTGACTCTATTTTCTTATTCATTTTTTTACATAGTTCATGCAATCGCAACAGCTACTGCTTCTATGAAACACCATAGCGGGTAAAAGTCAAATTTAAAATCCAGTATCTAAAATTCCCCATGCATTGTGAAATTTCAATCTGTTGGTCAAAATCGTGTGTTTTGGATCTAGATATTAGAGTCCAAAGTAATTGGTCTAATGTTTTGGTATAAAGTTTTGAGTCTAATTTTTGAGCCTAAATTTGTGAGTCAAATTTGTTGGATCTTCGAATAGAAAAACTCTTTGTGAATTTTCTAACAATTTTCTTTTGACAATCTCGGAAACATTCGCTTTTCTCGATTGTTCATAGCCTTTTGGCGTGAGAAAATAGAGCAAGCTTAAATCTTGAAGGTCTTTTTTGATTTAAGGATACAAAGCACGCTCTTGCTGCACAGTTGCAACTGCAGGAAATCCTATTGTTCAAAACCATGGCCTAACGTTATCTTGAGCTGGTCCAGGTTTTATCTGCGTTACTTGCTCAATTGCTTGCTCCTAGCACTTCTTTCCTGAAAGTCAGTCAGGAGATTATCTGTATATACGAAATTGCTACTATCGTTTAAAGAGAGATTTTATTTTGCCTTTTGAACCGGAGATAGTAATTATTAGAAGAATGTCTTTCTTTCACGAACATCGACCTGGGTAATACACCCTGTATAAATCTTTATTTCAGCCAATGTTCATGATCAAGATGAAGGTCAATCACTGTTGTAGAAACTAAACTGCTTTGTAGCGGAAGTAACGGCTTATGTATTGTTGTAATGGTTATCAATAAACGGGTATGCTTTGCAAGATACGACCTTACTCTTCCGAGCGTCTAAAATGTATATTTCTTGTGCTTTGATTATTGCTACGTCAGTCTCAATTTAGAGATTTTTCTTTGATGTGCATTCGATCATTAAATAAAGACGGCTGATGGATTATGGGTTATTTCTACCAAGATCCTTTGCGTTCTGCAACAGATCCCCAATCAAATCAATCGAAATTCTGCGAAACGCTTACAGGGTCGGTGATGGTAGAAAGGTAGAGACCGTAGAGACTTTCTCTCGCCGTTTTCGGTGGTATCGTCTGATGTCGGAGGTAGGTTTCGAAGTCGCAAAACCTTTCAGTAACAATGGGAGAGCAAACAGCAAAACAAGAAGGTTACACATTCAATTGGATCCAAATGTCTACCGTGTAGCGCTACAAAATTGTGCTTACAATTTTTGGAAAATGTAATTTGTAAAATCGTATCAAGTAGAGCCCCTTCCCCTTCCAAAGGACTTATGTTCAGCTTACTGCCACTATGGCTAGCCCTGCCGCTACCGATTATTTCTATGGCTAATGAGGAAAAACAAACAAGTTGAATGGTCATCCCGAGTTATCGATTGACGAGGACCTCCTTTTATGCATGCTATCTGCATCCCTGCATGTAGTATCAGCAAACTCGTGCGGAGCATCCCCATGTCTGATGATCCACGCGTTTGGTGTAATCCAATTTAATTCTTAAAGATCGGTTAGTCAATCAATGAGCCCTTACCCCCTCTGAAGAAATGGTGGTAGCAATCTGATCATCCCAGTCTCCTAATCAAGCACGTTATATTTCTATTAACAGCTATTAACTTTTAAATCATTTTCAGTTTGTACACCCCGTGCTTACTGTTTTCTGTTGATTCTAGACGGTGTCAACAAATTACACTTTCACTTTATCGCCAAAAGATTGTCTATGTGTCTGAACCGACGGATCTTTCATTTCTTGGTAAAATCACTGCCACAAAAATGTTTTCCCAAACTTTCACCATTGAAACTATATCTCAGAAACAAGGGTTTTGCAACAATAGCATCAGGTGATTGCAACGCCAATGCAAAGCAGTTAGCTTTCGCAAACAAAGGGATTTCTACGGCAGATTATTCAAGCTACCAATGTAAATAAAACCATTTTGCAAAAGATGCCTGGATGCCGAACTCACACGTTGTGCATGCGAAAAGGATTTATCGAGAGAAGACACGAGTAAAGATTGAAATAAGAAAGGTCGCTCTAAATATTGCCTAGGTAATTTTATATATCTAAATATCTACTTCAAAAGATGTTTAGATCTATATTTTATTGTTCTAGTGCTGATAAAAAGAGAAATTTGTTTCAAGTCCAAAATCAGAGCAGCTATTCTAAGTGTTTGAAATACCCTGACGTTTCTCAATTTCAATTGTTGTGACTTGAAGATGAACGACGTGTTTCGGACTGCTTAGGTACTAGCGTCTTGTTTATGGAAATGTTTTTAAAGGTTCCCTATCTTAGCCCTATCGTATTCTAGAAAATGCTATTAAAACAATATCATCTCCTGTGTCAGATTGATTTCTCCATTTGCTTACATTACTGTAGCTAGAAGAATACTGGTGAAAGTTGCTAGTAAACGTACATGTATTGGTTATTCTCGAAGATTCCTTGAGAACAACATACAACAATTATAAGAAATTGCATTACTCCCAGCTCGAGATAGACTTGACTTGGACTAAGTTATTGTAACTCGATATTTTTCTCTCTACATTTATTAATGCAAGAGTCTTTGTTTATACCCCACTTATACTGTCACAGTTACACCAACTTTATCCAAACAACGTTAAATTTCAATCAATCAAATGAATTCGAGTTGTTCAATTGACTAATTAGAATGCAACATTTAATAACCTGCATTAGTAGCTGGTTTAACTTGCAAGTGAGAATGGGGTATTGAGTATAGCTGCTTCAGCATTTCAAAACAAGGAGCATTTTTGGCTGCTGCTTCTCAACATTACTTTTCTCAACCACAATGTCTTTAAAATTTAGAGAGTTTCAAAGGATTTAGGAATACAGTTCGCCTTTAGAATAGCACAATCAATTTGCTATCATCCTAATTGTAACCTGCTGCATTGCGCATTGTATGTACAAGATGAAGTATGAAATAATCAGGACCTGTGCGTTGCTTGATACAAGCCATATGCTTTTGATTAGATTGTTTTCCGATAACACATGTATTTCTATTCAGAAAATAAAACTGATAGCAAGACTAGACACATTTGATGAAAATTTAATGATTTCTTAGGAAGTAAGGAAAAGCGATATTATCTCATGCTAACAAACAAACCATGTCAAGTTCCAGGAAATTTTACCGTATAAGGGTATATCCGTTGCCACACATGTTTGTGGGACGATAAGAGAGGCAGACGTTATGTGAGTCTATTGATAGCAATAATTGATGCTTTAATGCCTCTACATGAGGCTGGTAATGTTTCTGCCAATGCACAGCTTCCTTGCAATAGGCACATGTTATTACGAGACTTAGTAAACACAGCCGACGACTTTTCTAAAGCAGAATTTCTATTTACTCATTGCTGTGCAGCGCAACTCAGGAGAGTTATTTACATGGCGATTAATGTTTACGAGTTAAAGGGGCCTTTGCAACCGGCATGCTTTGTGACTACACCCTTTTGTGGTTTCTTTGTTGTTCCCATTTTAATGGTCCACTAAAATGGCCAACAACAAAGAGATGGCACGTGCATTAATTTGAAACAATAACCACAAAACTGTTTGAAAATTGCAAGGGTAATTTTATTGATGTTCCAATCGAGGAACTTTTTTAGAGGAGGATTAAACAAATTTGAATTTCTTGAGGTGAACATATTTCTCTTACTCTCCGGGTATTGATAGTTCAATATCTGGACTTTTGCAACATTTTCTCACTTCGCCATGGAAAACCGTACGCAGCACTCACAAACTATTTTTATTGTCAGTTTATATTTGCATTGTGGTGGTGTGGAATAATGGCTGATGCACTGCGCTGCGAATCTCCCGGGCTCCAGCAGCGTGAGTTTGATTCCCGTTGTCGGAACAACGAACCACAAACCAGCGGACAAATTAGTTGTCCGTCCTTCCGAGGTCTGAAAATGAGTATTCAAGAGTTACCTATAAGTGCGCACAAGCCGCACACCTTCAGGCTACCGTTCGCCCAAATCAGCTGTGCAACTGCCAATGAACCATAAGCCAGTGTTAAAAATTCGTTTGCTTGCTTCTTTGCAGCTATGCTTAATTTTATGCTCAATAAATAACTGCTCGGTAGTATTTGTTGCACTGTAACTGTAACTGTTAGTAGTTAGTACTGTTGGTGCAGTCAGGCCACTGCGAAAAAAGTAACAACAGATCCACAATATATATAATACGGTTTTCAAACTGCGTAAAACTCGAAGGACATTTGCAGGCAAATGTGAAGCCTTAATGGGTAGCATCAAGCAAGAAGTATCTGATTAGAATAGAGAGTACCTTCAGAAATTAAATGTCCTTGATGGGGCAGCTTGAATTGTGCTCAAAGAGTCAACAAGTAATAAAACAAATAGTAATTAGTAACTTCTCTCCAGCAGCTATGGGCGACCGAGGGATATTTTTGCGGTGAGAATTAAAATTAAAGCACAAGTAAGCTCACCAAGAAATACGGAAGTGTGCTCTTTGTTGTAATGAGATTATTTTGGAAATCTGTGGCGGATATTTTTGATCTAGGGAATGAATAACAAAGACTAAATGGGTCTAAAAGCAAAATATAATCTATTTTTGCTTTGGATACGCATTGAGACTATTTGGTAAACAAATAGCTAAATTAGACGATCTGTTTTATTTTTGGAATTAGAAATTGTTTGAGACGATTACTGACACTCAAACTAAAACTGTCAATTGGTTTCAAATTTGCAGCAACAAACTACGTTGTTGTTATTACAATCTCTAAGGCTGATTCTTTGGCTGAAATATGGTTAAAAATGCATGAGCTGACCATCCATGCATGAGCTACCATGCTTAAATAAATGATGATATGATATGATATATGATGAAATGATGATCTGTAACTTTCAATCTTCGAAAAGCAAGTTCAAAAATAACGAGTTCTGAATTAAAGACAAATGACGGAGATTATTCATATAAGGAGTCTGAGCAATCTAAATTTAGCTGATTGTATTTTATGTTCTCCATAAATGATCAAACAATAGGACAATAAATGGGACGTGGTCTTCTTTTGTTCTATTTCAGATTAGTTAGCTATATGTCCGTCATTTGTCTTTAAAATTATGTTGAATAGCTGAATCAATTCCAAAACCTTTGCATGCCACAGGACTTGATGACTTGCTTTGATCTGTTACAAATGGAATATCCCACTTTCCACTTTACATGATAACAGAAGGAATCGTTCTCCATAAATGATCAAACAATAGGAGAATAACTGGGGCGTGGTCTTCTTTTGTTCGATTTCAGACTAGCTAGCTACATGTTCGTCATTTATACAGTAAAATCCCGCGTATAAGAACCTACAATTTTGCAAGTCAGCCTGGGTTCTTAAACAATGAATACAATGGATTGGTTCTTATAAAATGGTAGTCTAATTGGACAATTTCAGCCTGCAGGTTCGTCCACTAGGCTCTTATACGCGGGGTTTTACTGTACTTAAGTTCAAAGATCAAATGACGAAATGTTAAAGTGAATGATCTGATACAAAAGATGAGATCTCATAGATTTATAAATATCCTATTGTAATTGATTATCTCGCTGCGTACACTAACAAAACAAGGCCAGACAAAACAATGGCGTGTGTCAGTTATTCTTTGTCCTATTTATACAGTAGAACCACACCATTTAGCTCAGGTCATGCACTTTAACTCTTGCCATTTGTGCACAACTATTTTGAATTTTCAATGATGCTATTTGAAGCCCCTGGAAATTTCTTCTCGACACTGGAAACGTCAAAGCTATTGCAACTGCGGGGGATGCAGTTGTCTGCCTGGATAGGCTGGTTGATAAGCCCAAACAAATAACAAACTCGACACTGGAAACGTCAAAGCTATTGCAGCTGTGGGGATGCAACTGTCTGCCTGGATAGGCTGGTTGATAAGCCCAAACAAATAACAAACTCGACACTGGAAACGTCAAAGCTATTGCAACTGCGGGGGATGCAGTTGTCTGCCTGGATAGGCTGGTTGATAAGTCCTAACAAATTACAAAACTTTGCTAGGAGATAACGGAACAACTACTTATCTAATGTTCAAACTTTAAACCTAACTCAAATCACCAACAGAGAATTCAGCATTTGAGTAATCGTAAACTTTGATAACGTAAGGATTTATCTCTGCCAAGAAGCTTTCAAAAGGAATTCAAGGTCGGTTCAGCAAACTTTAGTAAATCACAGATTTAATTGATAACTTCCATCAGATCGGCTCTTAAAACAGTCTGCTCACCCAACTCATGGACAGTTTTAATAAATTCAGTCTGATTAACTGTCATTTAGCGTGCAAAAAAGGCCCTACTGTGTGCCCTTTTCATTCAAACTTAGATAAAGAAGTTTGTAGGAACGTTCTGTAATACACAATGCTCTTTTGTGATCTAAAAGACAGCTCAAAAGGGGACTACAAGAACAGTGTGGTTAATTGAGCCAAATTTCCAAATTTAACCACGCGATGAGTGAGACTCGGGTGAGACTGTCTTTCCGTTAAGAACTAGACTGTTAAAAAGGGTTAAGAACCAATTGCCTTAAATCTAGCTATTTGCTGCATTAAGGCACATGTCCATCTTAAGTTTATTGAAACGCAGCCAACTTCGCGGATATTCAAAATCTAGTATTTCACTTATTGCTGGACGAATTACTTTGGATAATTTTTTTTTTATATATTCGCATACAAATTTACAGAAACATACATAAAGTTACAAGACGATACCACAAGGAGCATGGAAATACATAGCAACCCTGTGGCAATTTACAAATAATATAGAAACTTAGTTAACTACACGGTTTTACAACTAAACGAAAAAGAAAATATTACAGGAGAGAAGAAATTCTACAAGCTTTCATTACCAATNCATACAAATTTACAGAAACATACATAAAGTTACAAGACGATACCACAAGGAGCATGGAAATACATAGCAACCCTGTGGCAATTTACAAATAATATAGAAACTTAGTTAACTACACGGTTTTACAACTAAACGAAAAAGAAAATATTACAGGAGAGAAGAAATTCTACAAGCTTTCATTACCAATTTATTCAAAACGTTTGGAGGCCTTGATGTATTCTAGCGTTGCTGCAAGAAGTTTTGCATTTGAATCAAAGGATAACTGTTCATGGCCATAGAGGATGATTTTTAGCAACTCTTCATTTGAAAGATTTATTAAACCATGAGGCAACAATATCGCATTTACTCGGTTGGGAAGATCGCGTCTATTTGCATCATAAGTATGGCAGAGCAGGACGTTTACAGATGATTTTCGTCATAGTTTCGTCACAATAATTTCCTTTAGAAGATCAGTGCCTAAAATAAGAAATTTTTACAGGTGCACAGTTTGGAGAAATATTGGGCGTAGTCCTTTGTTATTTACCCAAGTGATGGGCGTGAAAGTAAGAACATTATCAATCTGGTTTACTTTCACGACCTACATTATGCCAATAAACGATTTCGATTGGGAAGAGGCGCTAGTAACAAAATGCAATTTCTCAAAATTTGTTGGAATATGATACCGTATTACATAGTCGCTCGGACACTATCGCATACGAGTCAGCATTGATATTTCTTACTATTTTGCCATTTGTGGGTATACGGCCTGGTGTCTTGGAGAAGAAACTTCATACAAAGGAACACCCTTTTGAATGGCTCGTTCCGCTCTCCATCACATTTTGTTCACTGTCTACCTGCGCCACAGAAGTGCTAGCTGAATTATTTAGGCGTCTTTGCTTTTTTGATTCGCATCTTTGCAGCTGACCGGAAATTGAAATTTCCAGATTGGGCATTTCTATTGCAATATGCAATTGAGAAATATCGGGAGTGATGCTCATTCTCTCCTATCTGCAGCGCTGGCGCCACCAGGACTTTTCTTTGAGTGGTCGAAAGTAGGAGGGGTTTGGGAGGGGAACTGTTTGAGACCATGCCCTCTATTTTGCCTATATATTCAACCGACGCTATCTTCAGAGATAGAAACGTTTCCAAATGGTGAAGGTGGAGTTTTTTAGCGCCAAGCGCTGGGACCGCAGAAGTAGAGAAGGCCTAATCGAGTTCGCGACCCCTTGTCATGACGCTCAAATGGTGGGGCTCTACCTAGGATCGAGCCCTGTCCACCTGACTGTTCTGGCTGCAAAGTCAGAGGACCACACCGCTGCGCCACAACACCTTCAAATATACATTCATTAGTGTATATTGAACCATTCAATCTAATAAGGGAGTCGATAAATTGAAATACACAGTGTCAGATGTTCCTACTTTGATGGCATAGGTTTGTAATCAATTATAAAGTTACCTTGATAAGGAGGTAACATAGGTTGACGTATGAACAGAATATGCTTTTCACTACCCCCTGTATACACACATATCAACGCTTCAAATAAATAATATGCACTATTTTTACAGATCCACACTTTTTCAAATACAGATCCACAGTTTTGATTCACAACTCCATAAAGTGAGTCAGATCCACACTTATTTTAGGCCCTGGAAGATCAAATGATTTGCTCACATTCTGTACTGAGTGAGTCAGAACAAAACAATCCCCGTTTGAAAGGCCACTGCTCCCTGAATATCGAGGCAGTAATATTAATAAATATATTGTTTAATCGTGGACATGTTCAAATAATTTCTAAATTTTATTTTATCTGATTGAAATCGGCCACTCGTTCTGAAATCGGCCACTCGTTCTGAGGGATTTTCTCAAGAAAGCCCCTCCAAGAAACCTTCAAAAAACGGCGTAAAATCACGCCCAAATTTCCGTCATATTTTTTGCCTTACTAGCAATGACTTGTGCATGCTTTAGCACGTTTTTATCCCCTTGAAAGGATGAAAGTGCCGTCCCTAGGAACAATATTCTCGGAGGCTTTATCCTCCCAAGCGGATAACACGTGCTAAAGCATGTGCAAATTCATTGCTGTAAGGCAGAAATATTTGGAAAATTTGCTCTTGATTTTTTACGCCTGTGTTTTTAAAGGTTTCTTAGAGGGGCTTTCTTGAGAAAATCCCTCATAATTTCAGAACGGAGTGGCCGATTTCAGTCAGGTAAAATTTAGAATTTATTTGAACATATCAACCATTAAAGAATGTACTTGCCAATATTATCGTTTTGAAATTCAGAGAGTGACCTTTCAAACGGGGATTGTTTTTTCTGACTCACCAGGTAGTAGTCAAAATTTTCAGCCAACTTCAAAGATTGATGATCATAAACCTCTCGCGACTTGAATTTGTTTGAAGCCTAAAATCTGATCCACAGTTACAGTTGTTTCATCATAGTTCCACACTATTTGAAGACTTTTCTGGCTCATTCGGTACCTGAAGGCAAGTTTTATGTGGTACACCATTCACACTGAACAGTGTTTAGTAACTGAAAATTATCAGTTGCAATTATAAGTTTTCGACATTCAAGAATAAAGAAGCCAATTTGAATATCTCGTTGACTATCATTTTATGAATCATAAAGATTTATCTTACTAAAAATATTACCATATAAAATCACATTTTAATGAAATCGTTGCATTAGGAGCGGAGATAATATCATAGATGTCTAATAGATGCTACCTTTAATATACAGAAAGCTATATAACCTAAGTAGTAAGCGGTATACAGCGGCACTAGCGGAACACAGGTCTCGAATAGTAAACTTCTTCTCCCTGGTGTTTTCATTTATATATATATATAAATATTGGGTTGCTCTGAAGATGCCCTAGGGTTGCTCTGAAGATGCCCTAGTGGGCGAAACTAGTCAGCACTGAAAGAAAATAAAAGCGCAAAAGACCAAACTGATGCCTGTTTTCTTCGAGTAGTTAGGCCCTCTTCAACGGTACACTATATATAAGATTAAAACATCTAATTTAGCTAGCAACAAATTTGGGTGAAAAATGGAAAATGGACAACTAGAATTATAATGACACAGCATATCTTGCCTGTAAGCTCGTTATTTCGAACTATCGTTGCTTTCTTGGCAAATTCTGGTCAGCAGGTCTTTCTTGAAAGTTGCAAAACTTGCAACAGCATATCTAAATGGACCTGTAGAAGACATTAACTTNAAGACGATTTGAAGTTATATAATTATTTTATTCTATTCAGCTATTCTCGACGCGTTTCGACTCCGTGGTCATCGTCAGGAGAAATATATATATATTATATGATCTTAGCAGGAATAAACTTGATAGAACTTTTGATAAAATAAACGACATTTTTAATCTTCAAAGACATGTTTCGATTGATCACCGATCCCCATAATCAGTTACAGGTCAATCTAATTTTTATATGTTTTACAAACTGCTGCAACTTTCAAGGAGCAAGTAAGATCTACAATAAGGGGCTCATAATGTACAGGGTCTTTTGCCTTGGGAGTAAAGCTGTAATAATATTTATCAAAAGATTTGAGTTGAGATTCCCGGAATAAAATTGTATGAGACTGTCTACTTTCCCTAAGGACAGGCCCCTTGCAAATCTTGGAACGATTTTGGGACATTATATGCACACTAAGAGTTGCACTTCTTTTGCCTGGTACAAATGGGCACTATGGCTGCATTCTTTCACAACAAACCAACAATAAGCTTCGCCTATGGGTGTGTTCTTTGGGGATTGGTCAATCTTTTGCTTCTCCTTTGAATAGCAAAACGGGCCAATCAATAACACAACAAATTCAACAATGTTGCTTCTCGATAAAAACTGTTCTTATCAAGCTTTGTAAACTATACAAGGCGGAGCGATTTCAACAACGACAAAATGTGTTGGGCCAAAATAACGAACACTTCATCAGTGAGGCTTGAGATCACCTAGCAATGCCTCTGCTTTCTGAAAAATACTCCTGATCAGTGGCGGACATCAGGGGGGGGAGGGGGGGGGGAGTAGACGCAGATGCCTCCCTGTGTTGCGGGAAACAACGACCTTTCATTAGAAAACAATGCTTATAAAAGAAGTGTTTCAACCGAAACAATAACTTCGCCATCCACATTTAAAGGAAATCAACGTATTAAAAGCTGGCCCGGGCCAACTTAAAAATATACCCTATTGTATATGATAACTTTGGCACGCGCAGTTTTATTACGTAGCTAAACAATAGGTGCGTAGGCGTTTTCTTTAGCCTATTTATAGCAGCCATTCAATATATCTATGTCGATTCCCTTTAAGCCACATATTTCAACTAGGAGGAACATTCCTCTCCAAAGAAATGTCAATTGTTCGAAAGATCGATTCTACTTAAAATGGAATAGGTTTCAATTTCATACGATGTTACCTTTTTCCGTAAGTCAGCCAGATGGCTGGAAATTACGCACAGAATTCTCCTCCTAGTGGAAAATAGACTTCTCAGCATCCACCACTGCTCCTGATAAAAAGATTTACATGTCTAGTTAAGCTTAGCAGCAGCTGAAGCAAAAAATTAGTAGAGATACAAGAATAAACCTCTGACGCAGCGAAATAGCAGGCTACATCACTATTCTACGTGTTGATGGTTGGTAATGCCAGCGTCAACAATTGATGTGTGCATCGTGTCTTGGCTTGCTTCGATTTCCCTTTCTTTTGCAATTTGTCTGTCATTGTTCAATGTGACCAGCACAACCTGTTTATAAATAGAATTACATTGTTACACAATTAATAACATAAATTTAACTATTTTATATCAAACTGCCTTGGATTCAAGCAGCCATTATATAATTCAAAGGATTCAAGAACGTGTCCTTAGAGTTTTGCACAATGATTACCTTAGCTCGTATAGCGACTTACTTTCAAAGTCAGAAAGGTGTACTATGCATGTTTCCCGTCTAAGAGTTCTCTGTATAGAAAACATTGAAAACTTTAAACCCGTCTTTCATGCACGACATTTTCAAAATGAAATCTCCTAATTACCCATTAAGTCAACCTCGTTCCCAGGGTGTTCTTACGTCATACGCTAGTCACGAAGCCGAGTGAACACCCTGGTACACATAGTCCCAATCCGCCCAAAATAAAGGGCGGATTAGCAGCCATTATGGATTTGCGGTTGGCAGGGTAACGCTCATTATGTGACCTCGATTCCAAACAACAAAGCAACAATGTAGTGGTTGTTGCTTAGTGACTAGATTTTATTATTGTTATTCGAATAATTAGTAAGATTTCGAGAAATAATGTGTGTTATCTATTGTTTTCGAATAGCCAATCAAATTGCAGAACGGCCACTTGTATCCCAGCCAGAGTAGAGGTAGAGCAACGAACTCACTCTGGGGACGAGATTGCCATTAAGTCGCCTTTGGTTCTTCTTAAGTACCCTTCGATCATTGGGAACTCAAATCTGGAATGGACTGCCAAACGAAATAAAGTTCGTCGAAAATTTAAAGTGCTTTAAAACTATGATAAAAAATTGAGATGGCCCAAACTGTAAATGAAATGCTTGTCACTATGTGTCCAGAAATTAGCTTTATTTAGTTAGATTATTAAAAAACTGTAAAAATATAAAAGTATTATCTATTTATCGATTTAGATTGGTTTACTTTGTGCATTTGTATACCGGGTGCGTCAAAAAAAACTATCCACGTTTGAAAAATCGTAGTACCTAGAGTTCTGGATGGATTTGAATGAATTCAACTTTGGTTGATAGCAGAAAGACTGAAGTATTTTTGTGATTTTTCTCGTGTTTTTATCAGCAGAGAAAATATAGATAAATTCAACTTTACGAAAATTTGTTTGTTGCGAAATGGCTGAAAACAGGCCTAAAACACTCGATCAAATCGTACGAAATCTCCCGCATAGAACAAGACGCAAGAGCATTTAATCTCTCTCGAGCGTTATAGGAAATGAATTTTTAAAGAAATACTAAAGATTTTCGATCCTATGGCAATACAAGTGCAGACGACATTCGATATCCGTGAAAAACTGTAATTTTGCATTTTTCGGTGTGAGAAGTTTCTGTAAGATTTGATCAAGTGTTTTAGGCCCTTTTTCAGGCATTTTGCAAGCACGGGATTTTCGTAAATTCGAATTAAGCTGTATTATCTGTACCCATAAAAACATGAAAAAAAATCACAAAAATATTTCAGTCTTTCTGCTATCAACCAAAGTTTGATTCATTCAAATCCATCCAGAACTCTAGGTACTACGATTTTTCAAACGTGGATAGTTTTTTTTGGCGCACCTGGTATAGTAAGCTAGATGTAAATAATCGATGTAAAATAAGTTGACAAACAAACAAAAAGGATAAGGTAGACTTAGATATGAATCGTTGTTTTCGCTTCATATTGAATTGATATTATCTATTCGCTCAAATTACGAACTAACAACCCACTCATAACCTTACTGTACAGTTTTCGCTACTTCGCCCCAGACACCTGTTCCACTTGCAAAATTTTGCCAGCCATACAAAAACCACTGGCAAGAGTATTTGCAACGGCTTGAAATTGCTTTGAATTTCTGGCAATTTGTGCTTTTAAAAAATGCGAAGCACAACCCAAATCACAAGAAATGATTATCAATTAAAATTTTTATCCTGCAATACCACTAAAATTGGTTTCTTACACACTTGACAAAGTTTTGACAAGTATTTGTGCCAAGGACAAAACAAATTTAATAGATGGGTGTTATTTTGTTCTTCTGGGTGAGAGACGACAAAATTACAGCATGAAAAAGTATATTTTGAGCCGTGGTATTGTACGAAATATCCTATCTTTAGGAAAAATGTCTCGTCGTTGTGGGGACATCTTCGTTTGAGTTAGGTTAGAAGGCAGAATGTTGTTGTAGTTTAGTTGCGATTCAAAACTTGAACTGCGGGCCTAAGACATGATGAAGGAAAGCACACAATATCTGGGTGAGTAAATCATACTATTTCATAGTTATTTCATGGGCAGTTGGGACATCACAACAATAGTGTCCGAACTGCCAATGATAATCGATGATTGTTCATTACAGCAAACGTTGAAAGACCTTTTTGATTAACCCAGTATGGAAAAACTACTCACATCTCCACTTGGTGATTTCATTTCCATATCGTAATCGTCTGCGCTTTGTCTGAAATTGTAACGAGCTGGACGCCATTTATGAGGCATGAAGGACCAGAAAAAGCCTTGGTAATCGAATAAGAGGTCAGGGTTTACATCATCAGGATTTCCTGGTCCTAAAATAGCAAGGAGAAACACCAATGACTATAAGATATATACAATGCCCATGACACATTTTTATATGCATCATTCTCCTTTCGATATATACTCATGTCTTCTCTTAACAATTCCTTTTCGTATGCAAAATAAGTTAGTTAGCCATCAAGGTTTCTAAACGTGTTTTGCAGCTTGATTTATAGATTTCAGGCTTGAGTAATCGGCCTTTGGAATCACTTTGTTTGCAAATTTCCCCGGAAGGGGGTACTTGACTTTCATTGGTAAGAGTGTGTCCCACCAAAAATATTTTTTCACTTAGCAACAGAATGTTTTCCGTCAAACGATATCAGACTCTTAAAAAAAATTGTGAAAAGTATACTCTGAAATGTAAAAATTAAACCGAGAAACATTGAAATAACAACCTGTTCTAACAAAAAACCCCTTCTGACAACTGGCTCTAGAAAAATTGCCTTCTTTTGATACCCGGCACAAGAAAAGAAAGGTAAAATTGATACCCTGAAAAACAGCACATCTCCGTCGAACAAATATGCAAAGTACCCCTGGGAAATTGCCAATGGCATTGTATTGATGTGTCAATGATGGCAACGGACTATACTGTTACAAAATATACCCTTGACTGGAAATTTTTATGCACGAGGCGGGCAAAGAAATAAAATTGTAAACTGTAAAAGTTTTATATCAAATAAAAAGTTAAACCTACCGAGAATCCAGCTGAAAATGACACCAGCGACAAAGGTAAATGAAACACCAATAGCAGCATACCAGAGATACGAGATGCTGTAAAAGTCTGTAATGCTTGGTCTGAAAAAGAAGGCATAATCTAGGCTCGCACTTCTATCTCTCTGGCATCTTTCAAAAATATACCTTATCGATAGAACATACAGTACGAAAAATAGGAACTTACGGACTGACTTTTTGAAAAAGACACACAAAGATAAGAATAAAAAAGGGACTGATTTCTTTCCATGTTCTTGTCAAGAAAGATTGAAAACTTAGAAGCCTCAAAAGTCATAAATTTACGTCATGCTTTTAAATCAATCACGACGACAAAGCAAAACGATACATAAAGCCGAATAGACCATTTGGCAATTTGCAGAAAAGGATTGGGGAGAGCGCGGCCAATTCTGCCAGCCTTGGCAACAAGTAGAAAGTCTAGGGAATCCCCTCATCTACAGTGAGTGACGAGTGAACGGCTTGCGGCGTTGTCATATTGAGTCACTTAGTAAAATGAATCAAGTTTGCACAGAGATATGACAACGCCGCAAGCCGTTCACTCGTCACTGTAGATGAGGGGATTCCCCAGACTTTCTACTTGTTTCCAAGGCTGGCAGAATTGGCCGCGCTCTCCTCAATCCCTTTCTACAAATTGCGAAATAGTCTATTGCTTGAAATTCATTGCCTGAAAAATGCGAAAACTTATGAACCTGGAAATTGCGTCTTTTAAATATCTGATCATAATTGTTTATAAAAACTCATATCTTTTTAAGGCCAAAGGGGTAAGCAAATTGTTTAGTCAAATTGTGTGATATGATTTCTTTTGTCGACAACAGAATACCATGTCCTCCAACATTTAGAATGCAATCATCCCCCCCCCCCATGGGTATCAAATACATGTTGTGTAGCTTTGTATTCATCATAGTCATAAGAGCCCTTGGGATCAGAACTTCACCCTGAAAATATCACGGGTATTACATTCATAAGAACAGAGAGTCAGTCGGTTTTTAGATAATTAAGTTCTCATCTGAGGGGTTTTACTATACCGGGTCCCAAAGTGATGTATCGGCGTTTGAAAAATTACCAAAATTCGAAAATTAAATTAACGTTGAAATTTCCTTTTTAAGGTGTTGCATTAACGTTCAAATTAAATGTGGGAAAATCGATTATCCTCTCTTAATTTCCGATTTTGAAGCATACTACGAACTTGCACAGAAATTTAAACAGATCTATCTTTTTGTCTCTTCGAGTTCTTTAACATGGTTGACTGTGCTAGAAAATAATCTTGTGATCATGTACGAATGTGAGTTCCTATGGCTCAAAATATGGAGTTTGGAGCTATCATTTCAAAGCCTTTCGCATTGCTTTGCACAATTTTTATTGTTGATAAAATAATTTGGTCTAAAAGTGAAACAATTTAAAGAGAAGTTGCAAAATCCAATTTTGCGGATTTTTCAAACACCGACACATCATATCATTTTGGGACACACTTGTATATTCCAGTTGAGCTTGGTGGCTCTGACAAGCATTTTATCTGGGTGGCTAGTAGCCTGCGGCACAGACCATAACGAGGGGGCGTTATGGTCTGTGTGATGGACTCACTTTCATTGTCCCAGTTTCACAGAGATCTTGTGAAATCTGTTATTCAAATAATGATATTGGCTTGTCTACCTCTTTGATTGTTTAATTTATGCTAAAGTCGTTGGGACAAAAAAAGTGAGTCCATCATAATTCCCCCTCGTTATGAATGCAGGTTAGGTGGCTAGTGGATGCTCTCTTGTATTTTAGAAATGTCAAGTACAGGCTGCTGAAGGAAGACTACGTAACTGTTAAGCTAACAGGAAAGTGAGTGCTTTCTCACGCGTTGCCCCATATCTGAACCAGGAAAAGTGTAAGATCCTCTATAACAAATTTGTTATGTCTAATTTCAATTATTGCCCCTTGATCTGGATGTACCATGGGAAGACATCCAATAATCAGGTAGACCGTGTTCAGAAAAGAGCATTAAGAATTTTGAAATAACATCACATAAACGACCATGCCATTCAGCATGTTGACTATCAACATCTAGTTCAATTGTGTAAGGTTGTTTTTCTTTTTGCAGGAATTTGAGAAACGCATGGAACAAAGAGAGAAGGATCTTCGCAAGCAGGAAGAAGTAGGAAAGAAAACTGTTGAAAGGTAATTGTGGCTATTGTTGTTTTAGAGGAAAAGATTCATCTTCTCTTATGCTGTTCCTTTTCCAAAGACATGGGNGAACTAAGAATCTCTTGCAATTACCAAAAAGAAATGCAAGCACATTCGGAAATAATTCACTTGTATTCAAAGGAGCTCTACTTTGGAACACTTTACCTGATACTATAAAAAATGCAAACTCAGCAGCAATATTTAAAAGGATGACCAAAGAATGGAATGGGCAAAATTGCACATGCAAGATCTGCAGTTAAAAATAAAATAGTTGATAATGAGGATTAGAAATGAACTTTTTTGTAATTTTTTTTCTTTGTATGTAAATAGTTGGTTTGAATTAGTTTTATTACTATATATTGTACCAGCTGTAAATAATTTGATAATAATAATAATAATAATAATAATAAACTGTAGCTGCTTGCCGTGCGCGACTTTTCAAGTGGTGATTTCAAAATCTTTTGTTAGAAAAAGGGCAATCGGTATTATCGCTAGAAATAGTTTGGTCTTTAACATCACTGAGAAAGAACACATTTTTAAAAAGACGTTTTTGAAAATGATTTTGAAAATTATTCTAAATTTATAATTATTCTAGACGTTTGTTTACGGTTACGTGACCCAAGCCCCTTTAAAGGACACTTCCGGGGTTTGTAAAATTAATGTTAGAAAACAAACTTACCATCTCCTGAATCACATGAGAAACTTTTTTCACATTTAGGCTTGTGCTTCAGCTGTCAATTCAATAAACATCTTGGTAATTTAGGCCACATGTAGCCGCCATTTGTCTCCATTTATCATCAATCATACCAACCCCGGAATTGTCTTGTAAAGCTAAATCTTGCCAATTTACAAGTCGAAACTCTTCTGAGTTACTTACTATAACGAAGTCTATGTATGATTTAAAACGGACACCTTCGAGATCATGCAAATTTGAGAGTAGCATAAAATTCGCGACTTACCCAGGAGGTTTCATTTGATCATAATAAATTCCACTGAAGTTAGTAGGGTACTGCCTATACGAGGTATGGTTTGCTGGGTATGTCAAGCTCATATTCTTAAATTTGAGATAACTTGGGCATTGCTCAACGGATACAGGTGCCTTGAATTTGTGAGGTGGATACACTTGTGCTCCAATAGCCAACCAAAGTGTTGTAGCAACTCCAACAAATGCACCACAGTATGCACCCTAAAAAAGATAACAAACTTGTCAAAGGGTTTGTTAGACTTGCCCCAAGTCTGTTTCTTTTCTTCGAATTCATAGGGAAATGCGAAAAATTTGCAGGGGAATGCGAAGGAGAAAAACTCGGAAACGAGGCGGGAGTTTCCGAGTTTTTCTCCTTCGCACTCCCCTACAAATTTTTCGCATTTCCCTATGAATTCGAAGAAAAGAAATAGACTTGGGGCAAGTCTAAGGATTTGTGCAAGATTAAAAGCTTGCATTTGCAAAGAGCAAAACAATCTAAAAATATCCCATTCAAATCTGCTCTTGGTTCGCAAGCTGGGCTGGGGCGATTGGTGGTCCGGGTCTATGGTCGCCGGTTGCTTTGGCTTGGCATGTCGATTGGGGGTGGCTGGCGCTGGTGTTACAGAGTCTGCCCCTGCCCAAAATTTGTAATTTGCTTTCTCTTTGTAAATATTTTCTTTTAATATAAATTATCAATTATTGTAATTAGGTTTTAACATTATGGTTTTTGTTGTAATTAGGTTTGGACTATTTTTATTTTAGATTATATTGTAACTGTTTTTAATGGAGGGCCCCTTGAAAATCAGCTTTGCTGAAGGGCAACCCTCCCTAAATGAATCAAATATCAAATATCAAATATCAAATCGAAAAAGTTGCACACGCGCCGT
The DNA here is from genome assembly GCA_004194415.1 of Aurelia aurita. Taxonomy (NCBI): domain Eukaryota; kingdom Metazoa; phylum Cnidaria; class Scyphozoa; order Semaeostomeae; family Ulmaridae; genus Aurelia; species Aurelia aurita. The sequence continues at coordinate 160,991 of REGM01000291.1, forward strand.
GAACAATACATAGCCAAAGAAACAATGCTGTGTCTGAGCGTTTCCTTTGTTCTATTTATAGACAAGCCTATTTACCATTGCGCATTCCCTTCAAACTATTCATGCTAAGACAATGTAGGAACAGGGTCAGATAAGTGTATTGGTACAGTCGATCAAACTAGGAAATTTGCGGCAATTTGGTACATTTGTAAATTTATGTAAATTTTGTTTGCAGCTTTCATTTTTTTATTTCATTTCACTTCAATACACTTCAACAACATTTTCTATCTTCTACTCATCCATATTTCTTCTGCATTGGTTTGATATCGAGCTATATCGTGGAAAAGGCCATAGCTTCTAAATAGAGTTTTAAATAACAAAATTTGTTCTTTGGGCATTGCACGGTAAAACTGAACAAGGAGGATAATGTCGCTCTGAATGTATTGCATGGTGTGCGTTTTATTTATTCACCGGTAGAAATATTTGCTTTACGCAAGTACTCACTTTCCATGTAGCTGACGGCACCATCATGCCAAGTGCAAATATACCAAGACACGGTCCACCAATAATACCGAAGATACTATACGCAAGCTGTCGAGAAAATAGATATTTATAGAAAAAGGAGACATTGTTAAATAAAATACAAATAGGATGTCGCTATATTTACGGGACCGTGAAGCTCTTTTCATTTTCTGTATTTCAAACATATTTACTCTGGAACACAATTCAATCCAGTTTAGTAACAAATTAATAACTGCTTTCCAATTGTCCCAGCAAGAAAAACGATGATAAGCCAAAACATGTCTAGATATGAACCTATTTACAACNAATGATGGAGCTATGATCTTCAGAAGACCAAATTTGTCTGATGACTGAAACCAGCAGTTGGCCATTTTGTCTTACTATTTTGCAGCGATAAACAGCTTCATGGATGAACTGAAACAGCCCCCAATTTCATAGCTCTCTCAAAATGTCAATGAACTGTTTGATGATTATTTGGATTTTTGCGAGAGTTATGGTATTGGACAATTCTGTTTCAGTTCATCAATGAAGCTGTTTATCGCTGCAAAATAGTAAGACAAAATGGCCGACCGCTGGTTTCAGTCATCAGACAAATTTGGTCTTCTGAAGATCATAGATCCACCATTGTTCAACGGATTTTTACGGGGATGGTAGCAAACTTCAATTGAACATCTGAAGAGCAAGAGCATCCAACAATTTAGCAAGAATCTTTTTCCATTTCGTCACAATCTTTAGGTAAACGGGGCACAATTTTTTTGGGACACCCTGTATGTTTAATCATTAATTTGTCACTCTCTGGTTTGTCTAACTGGATTGCCTTAACATGGATTTGTCTAACATGGATATATAACTGGAATGAAAATAAAATGCAAATGACAATCGTTACAGTACTTGTTGTTCGATTTTTACAAACTTAAAAGAACCTCGAGAATTCGAATTTCGAAGCGGAGGGAATTTTTGTTCCGAGCTACCAGGTGAGTGAAAGTTTTCATAAATTAACCACCCATCCTACATTGTTACTGACCTCTTTAGAAAACCCCTTGATTTAATTGTTTGGAGATGTGGAATAGACCAAAGACTCTGGTTCTTTGAAAAATGACTGATATCTATTTTTTTCACTTACCAATAATTTTCGAGATCCTGGTTGACCAAAGTTCGGATAACCCTGGATGAGTTCTTTTGATAATGTCTTCCAAAGTTACAGCTGCGATTGAATTCAAGCCAGACGACGCTGTGCTGCAAGAAGCAAGTAAACACCATTATTCACCCTCTTCGCCCGAAATTCGCAATGCTCATCATATGGCCTTCGTAATACAGGAACAGACTTAAGGTTACCTATGAAAAGGTCAACAAATGGCCAGCGATGTTTTTCTTATAGAGGTGCAAAACTGGGGAATAGCCTCTCAGCCGAGTCTAAGCAGGCATCCTCCCTGCATAGTTTCAAGAAAACTATTCAGAGATGAGGATTCCTTTTTCTTTTTTTAATGTAAATTATGAACATTATTGTATATAGGTTTTAAATATTGTAAATAGGGTTGTATAGTTTGATTTAATGGACAGTTTTATAATACTTTTTTCTTTCTTAGATTGTAATTAAATGTTTTTATCGGAGGGCCCCTTGAAAACCAGCTTCTGCTGAAGGGCAACCCTCCTTAAAAGAATTAAATATGAAATATGAAAAAATATATGCAAAAAGGTCAAAAGTGTGACAAACCTTGAGGGGAAAGCTTTTCCGAGCTTGTTAAAGATTTTGAATTTGCGATTTTTACATTCTTACAACTTTCTTTCAAGAATGTTTAGGAAGTCAACTGATTATCCAATTTATACAGACGACATGTCACGTGACTTTATCAATTCGCACTGGAAAATCAGACTTGCGGTAAACGAAGCCATTATAAAACATAGCGCCGCACTGGGATTTTGAGAGTCTCGTTTGTTTATCGAACTAAATCAATTCTAAAAGGTTGGAAGCTACTCAAATCAATCAAAAACTTTAACGGATAGATACGCGAGCATCGAAAAGGAAGGATGCCTTCAAAGAAGCGACGAGCAACTTATAACTGATGGAGTTTCTGGCGCTGTTCACAAAATTATCGTCGCAAGGGCAAGTTTCTTGCAGCTTTCTTGGACTAAAGTTTTGTTTTGCCGTCAAAAACAGATTATTCATGCAATTATTTCAATGGTTTAGGTCTGAATGACAACTGCTACATATCCTTTCCTTACTCGCCATCGCGAGGAAGAATATAAGAGCACTTCTGTGCAACTTTTTGTAAATTTCCTATAGAAACCTAAAGACATTTTCTGAAGATTTACCCCAAAACCAGATGGCGTCGTATTTTCAACGAATCTGGAGATTGAAAAGATGATAATTCGATGAGCTAAGGGCAGAATTTCACGGGGTTTGCATCAGCGTTTAAGTTGAAGCTTCTAGATTACGTTTATTGAAAAATAGTTTCGATACGGATCCTTAGGTTTACTGTCCAGTGACGCAAACAGGAGCAAAATGAGCTATTTGTCAATCTTGCATTTAGGATTACTTTGGAGCAGATTGATCGTCCCCCGTCAACTGTCTGCTTCATATCCTTATTGATCAGAAACAAATGATTGGCTTGATAAGCCATTGATCAGAAACAAAGGATTTCGCTTCATAAAATAGTGTTCACAAACATACGATTTGGCTTTCTCGGGTAGCACTGATCAGCAGAAGAGAACAATTTCCTAAAAACTTGCGTCTTAAATTGGTCATAGAAACATCGTAGCAGGAAAAAAATACGCAAATAGTTTTGCTATTCAACACTATCTTCAATTTTTGTAACACATATAGAACTTTAAATTTATCACCCATGATTACAGCACGAACCTGCCATAAAGAAACTGACTCGTAAAAAACTGATGATTTTTCTATGTTTTTTAGATGATAAAAATGCAGCAAATGCTTCAAAATCCTAAAATAAATTACAGAAATGTTAACAAACCAAACAGCCTGATTTTGAAAAATTGATTTCTTAGTGGCGGGTATTAACGGTAGCGCTTCCTTGCACTTTAGAGAGTCTAGAGAGCTTCATAGTACTAGCAACACAATTCTGCCCCTGTTGAATCTAATCCACTAAAAATGGTGTTCTTTAACATGCTGGCCCTACCAGAATACTGGCCCTTCAAAATAATGGCCAACAAAATCTGTTATGTAGCCCTCGGTGTGAGTTATGTCAGGTTAAGGAAATAGGAGAGGAAGAACATGTTGGGTTGGAGGTGCGTTACAGTAAGTCCCCGCATACAAGAAACGGACATAAGAAACGGCAGCCTGCCAGCATAGGGAATATTTACTCGTTTATAAGAAAATAGACTGCCTGATTTTTTGTTCAATTTCTTATAAATGGTGAAAAAGGCAACATAATTTTATGGAAAAATTAAAACTGTTTTCCATATTTGATATTTGTACACATGAAATGATATATAATTCGTTAGATCTTGAGAAAATTCAAATCTTTAGACCTTTCTAAGATTGGGGTATTCTCAAACTATCTTGAATTTACCACATTAACACAGAGGAAAGCATCCTATATGAAAAGACAGTTTCTTATTTAACATACCGGGTGAGTCAATAAAAACAATCCCCGTTTGCAAGGCCACTGCTCCCTGGATATCAAGGTAATGATATTGGCAAATATATTATTTAATGGTGGACATGTTCAAATCAATTTTAAAATTTACCTGACTGAAATCTGCCACTCCGTTGTGGAATTATGAGCAATTTTCTGAAGAAAGCCCCTTCAAGAAACCCTCAAAACAGGCCTAAAATCATGAGCAAATGTTCCAAATATTTCTGCCTTACAGCAATGACTTGAACACGTTTTAGCACGTGTTATCGTCTTGGGAGGATGAAATCATCCGGAACAACATTGTTATACTCCCAAGGTGACAATTTCATCCTCCCAAAGGGATAACACGTGCTAAAGTATGTAAAAGCCATTACTGTAAGGCAGAAATATGAGGGAAATTTGGTCGTGATTTTATGCCGTTTTTGAAGGTTTCTTGGAGCGGCTTTCTTGAGAAAATCCCTCATAATTTCAGAACGTAGTGACCGATTTCAGTCAGGTGGAATTTGAAATTTATTTGAGTATGTGCACTATTAAACAATATATTTACTTTTACTAATATTATTGCCTCGATCTGCAGGGAGCAGTGACCTTTCAAGCGGGGATTGTTTTTATTGATTCACCCGGTCACCCGGTATGAGAAATCTGCCAGCCTCCTTCAAAGATAGTTTCTTACATATAAGAAACTAGACAGCCAAATTAAAAAATTTGAGTTTCTTATATGCGAAGACTTACTGTATATTACCTGAGCGCGCCGCTGAACAGGCATGATGTGAAGAGTCCTGCAACACCTTGCAAGTGTCCAAGTTTGTCGATAATGAAGAATGGCAGCACCTGTAGAATCAACAAAGAATCATCACGATCTAAGCTGTACTGAGAAAACAATCAGGTTACAATAATTATAAACATCCACCTTTCGAAAAATCATCGAAATTTGATTATATTACCGATCAGGAAATTTCTTTATGTGCATTTATGTTAAGGACCAAATTAATTCTGGAAATATTGCAAAGTCTTAAAATGGCTGCGAATTTTTAGGAATTTGTGCTTTTTGAAACTACCTGGTTTTGAAGCATGCCTCCAAATCACAAGGCGTAATTATCAAATTGATTTTATTGCAACAATACAGCTTAAGTTGGTTTTTATCGCAATGATGAAGCATGTATAGCGTGGAAGACTCGAACTTCCATATGAAATCGCAAATTAAAGATTTATGGCTAAAAATAGCATGCTTGTAAAATACTATTGCCCAAAATAAGATTTTTCATGCAGTAATTTCATTGTTTTTCTCCTGGAAGAACAAAATAATGATCGCCTATTAAATTTGTTTGGTCCTTGACACAACTACACAAAAAGAAAATTAAAATATTGGTAACACAATCAAATTTTGATGATTTTCCAAAAGTTCTTTTACTCACCCGGTATTCATATGCCGGGTTGAGGATGCAAGACAACACTGTACGTTGTCTTGCATCCTCAATCTTTTTAATGTAAAACCAATAATTGGAACAGTCATTTGTTTCACATGAAAACAATTGACGTTCTTGGCTCTAATGAAGGGTTAATGCCGAAACACGAGGACACAAATAATGATCTCACTTCATTGTTTCAACTCAGATTTCTCAAACTATTCTATTGCACCGAACGGCTCAGTGGATAAGTCGCGAGGTTTTTCAGATCCGAAGATCTCTGGATTGATTCCCCAGCAGGAGCCATTTAATTGTTCCATTGGTGGTAGCCCAAACTCATATTATTGTCTAAATGATATTATTGTCTAAATAGGCATGGATGCTAACTCTCCACACGTAGAAACCTGTTAAGGTTGCCCGATAGGGGTCTTTAGTAGTTATTGAAGGGGATTGTTATCTCTATAATATATATCGTTTCAACACGGAGAGATATCGTAACACAATAGCAATAGTTGCTTTTGATTGACACCGCAATTCAAAGCGATTAGCGATTGCAGACAAAAGAAATTCTCTCGACCAGTAATTCAAAACAAACAAAGCCGCAAAAGTTGCCCTGAAACTAGTCGCGCAAAATGTGGCCTTGTGCACACGAAAGGTGGTTTTTAACAGAAGTCATGAGTAAATATCGAAAGAAGAAGGATATATCTAAACATCTGCCTCGGGCATTTTATTTGCTTGGTTCAGAAGCTAATTGGTAGGCGATTCAATTCTCGTATTTTTTTTGGTGTAATTAAAACATTTACTGCTCAGCTTCTGAGTCAAATAGAAAGAATGCCCGAGGCAGATGTTTAGATATATCCTTTTTCTTTCGATATATACCCATGTCTTCTCTTGAAAACCATTTCTGGAATGCACAACGAGCAAGCTAGCTGCCTGGGTTTCACAGCAACTATTGCGGCTTGCTTTGTTTGAATTACTGGTTGAGAGAATTTCTTTTGTCTGCAATCGCTAATCGCTTTGAATTGCGATGTCAATCCAAAGCAACTGATGCTATTGTGTTACACAATCTGTCCTTGTTTATCGTTTCAGGCACGTGTCCACTGTTTCTGTACATACTTTGGTGGATGGGGTGAATCCACAATAATTTTACTGTTAGAAATCCACCGATATCTCTGTAAATATGAATGTTTCGCTTGTTTCTCTGCGAAATTCAAGAATCCATCTTCAAAATAACACTCATTTTTAAAAGAATAGTGGGAAATCTGTGTGATATGGCCTACCGCAAAACTGCAAAATCACTGCTCCGAAAGAGGTTCGTTTACGGTTACGTGATCCAGCCCCTGTAAGGTTACTGCCCTGGTTAATATGACCAAAAGTATCATTTTCAATTGTTTCCTTTTATCAATAATGCAGGGTCGAAGCTACAATTTGAAACCCTCCCAGTCAATATTTAAGCACTGGAAGTAATCATAATTCTTAGTTAAAGATAAGAAACTAAAAGTTACAGTAGAGATTTGTTCCTAAATAGGAAGGGATTAACAATAATCACTTGACCTTCAAGATGAAATGATTGCCTGTTAATCCACCTGTGGGATGTCAACTTTCGCAACTTTGCCGCGTTATTTCGATTTATTGACATTAGTACTTTGTCACACGCTTCATGTTGCTAATGGCCTTGACCCGGTTTATTTTGTGGTCTGATTAGCATTGCAAGTCACGTTTTTAAGAGCCTTTACTAAAAGCCAGCTTTCTCGGAACTGAAAAATCCTCTAGTAGTGCGTACTAAGTTTCTATTTAGGACTCGCAAGACCAATCAATGATGAGAAACTTGGCACAGTGGGAGATAATGCATGTAGCTACCAAAGTGTGTCTGCGTTTCTTTGACAATCCACTGGTCTGGATTTTAGACCGGGCAAAGCTGCCGTGAGGGCTAAGAAACTTAATGCAATTATTGCGGAAGCTATAGCTTGAAAATTGGATATTATATCAAAATTCTCATTGGTAAACAAGGAAACGATCTATCGGCTTAAGTTATTTTCGTGATTCTACGATCTTGCTGGGGGTCCTAAATAGCCTTTGAAGGAAGGGTATTTTAAAATCATGATAACTTTGATAAATGATTTACTGACGCTTTTTTCAACTGGATTTCCACATAAGGGTATTCCTAATTAAATTACGGATCGAATGATGTATGGGTTCGCTATCATACACGCACAGTACGGTCCCTCAGAGGAAAACACTGAAATTACTGCCGTGAGGGTGGGCAGTAACCTTAAAGGGGCCTTTGCAACCGGCATGCTTTGCACGTGCCATTTCTTTGTCGTCGGCCATTTTAGTGGACCATTAAAATAGAGGCAACAAAGAGATCACAAAAGGATATATTCACAAAGCATGCTGGTTGCAAAGGCCCCTTTAAAGAAAACGTACCTGATCGTTGCTTGTAATTTTCTTCTCCGCTAGAAGATCGCATTTATGATACACACCATAAATAACCAAACCATCCAGCACACATAGACAGACGATGAAGATTAGGCCACCAATATTCAAGTAGAGAGCCCTAGAAATGTAAATAACTTTATTAACTACCAATCGATTGAATTTCCTTTCTTCATGGAGCAAAACGTTCTTTGCCTGTTTTACACACCAAAGAAAACAAACAACCTATTTTCAAACTGTTTGTTTTTTTTAAATCAATCTAAATTTTTATTTAAATTGCATGCAATCGAATTGACAACGAATAATTTTTGAAATACGAGGAAAAATTAGGCCGCCGAATCTGCAGAGACTCTTTTTGGCACACTTTGTATATTACAATGAAAGCGTCTGCTAAGCCAATAAAGGACCTTTAACACTTTTACAGGCATCCAACAAACCTTGTTTTGTTAACCTACCGGGTGAGTAAAAAAATAAATCCCCAATTGACAGGTCACTGGTTCCTGCATATGAAGGCAATAATATTGGCAAATATATATACTATTTAATAGCAGACATGTTCAAATAATTTAAAAATTTACCTGACGGAAATCAGCCTCTCCGTTCTGAAACTATGAAGGATTTTTTCGAGAAAGACCCTCTAAGAAACCCTCAAAGCAGGCCTAAAATCACAATTTTTCCAATATTTCTGCCTTACGGCAATGACTTGACCACGTTTTAAAACGTCTTAGCCTCTTGGTAGGATGAAATTTCCAGGACTAATTTTGTTATGCTTCTAGGGATGGCACTTTCATCCTCCCAAAATGCTAAAGCTTGTACAAGTCATTGCTGCAAGGCAGAAATATTGTTGAAATTTAATCGTAATTTGTCAATATTATTGCCTTGATATCCAGGGAGCAGTGACCCTTCAAACGGGGCTTGCTTTTTTTTTCTCACCCGGTAGTACTAAACTGAATAACAAAAACAAGAGTTACCTTTGTGCTGTCTTCAATGATTTAGCTGACAAAAACCTTTGTACTGCTGTCTGGCTAACAGTCCACACTGGCATTGCAGTGAATGCTCCTCCAATCGACAATGTCCAAAACGTATTTCTAATTCTTGGATCTGGGTTGAAGTCAAACACTTTCGATCTATCTCCTCTCTTAGCAATGTCAATAATATTCGTAAATCCCCCAAGCTCCATAACACCAACAATGAGGACTACGACTAGTCCAAGAACCATCACACCAGCTTGGAATACGTCAGTCCAGATAACAGCCTTCATTCCTCCCTAAAATTACAAAAACAGACATTTTAACACTCATCGAAGCAACATAGGCAGCGCTGCAAATGCTAGTATGAAGTAAAACTGGATCGCCAAACCAAGAAAATTAAAGTCTGTCTCAAATTAGATGTCAGGTGAGATTTGCGATAACGAAACATTGACTCATGAAATACACCTTAATTGCTGTTATTTGCGGAACGCTCCACCTGACATCTAATGTGAGACAGACTTTAGATTCAACAGCTACGAGCATAGGGTTCAAATCTTAAAAAAGGCGGTGCAAAATTATATTGGCTTGATAGGAACTTAGGGTACTTTGCCGTAATTCTGCCGTTGATATCTTGATTTTTTATAAAATGGTGGCGTTTTTCTTTTCATTGAAATAATTGACGGAACGTTTTGACAAAATTAAAATCATCATAATCCTAAATTAAAAGAGGAAAACAATACAATCTTCAAGAAACCCATAGTTTGTAAAGTTCTAAAATATGGTAGCAAGCAGAAATATGTCTCTGTTCTGGTTTACGATTTAGAAATTTGATGACGTCACAGCCAAAAATGCCGCCATTTAAAAAAATCAAGATATCTCAAAATGTCCACGGCAGAATTACAGCAAAGTACCCTAAGTTCCTTTCAAGCCGTTCAATTCAAAGAACAAGGTAATAGAATTTTACACTGCCTTTTTCAAAGGTCTGAAGCCTATGCTATACTCACGTATAAGCCGCACAGTGTTTTCATATTTTACTCCGGGTAACATTTACTGCTATTCAAATAATCCATTCGAACTGACAGACTTTCTTGATTTTGATATTGTTTTTTTTTTCTCTTCAAAACAACAGGATTCGCATAAAAGCGAAGATACAACATGGCATACCAAATAACATAAAAAGACATGATGGAAGAGCCCAAGCGTGGCAAGCAAATGTCTTAACGAGAACAGGTAAGGGATTGTGAATGCTTAAAGGGCAGATCAAGGCAAAGGCTATTTTTTGATATTTCCAACTTCAAAATATGAGGAATCCGATGGAACTAATATTTTTAATCAGCGGGGTACAAAAAGGTCGATTTGGGGGCTTTGAAAAAGTGCACTCCATCTAAAAACCGCGCGACGATAGAAGTCTGGAACTGGCCGAGTCGTGACGTAAACTGAGTCATAACAAACTCATCCCTAGAGAGACGAGAGACAGGAAGAAGCAAACAGTTAAAAATTTCGCACGCGATGGAGACATCGGTATCATTCTACGTCTCTATCTGTATATTCTTCAACAAAATGTCGAATACCAGTAACTCCTCTGGTATCTCCTAAGGTTGAGGATTGAGCGACACATCTTCAGAGTTTTCTCTCGATGTAGGATGTAGAAGATCCAAATGCAGAACGCGGTTAGGCCCAGACTTTGCGTTGCGGTTGGTGTCGAGTCGATTTCGTTTGTCCAGACATGAACGAGCCTTCTGGCAGACAAAGAATGGCTGCAGAATTATAATCAAGAGTGCAGAGAAGAGGGAGAACGGCTGGAAAGACTCGGTAGACGCTTGCATGGAACAGAACCGTTGGATGCATGGTAAGTTTACCATTGTAGACCCCATTATTACTTTTTAGGCCAGCTGAGTTGACCTTCTTGTG